>JANTFA010148517.1:0-11420 GCA_026413405.1 Phytosciara flavipes | reverse complement strand
TTTTTCAATACAAAATACATTGACAAAACAGCTGAAAATTTTCGTTGTGTAAAATTTAAATTTGCTGATTGTATCTTCATAGGTTTTTCATATGGCTATTTCTTTGTTAACATCTTTGTCCCCTTGTAAAATTCAGTTGATTTTTGTAGAGTATTCCTAGGACTCTCATGACTAACAAAGAATTGGCCATACACAAAAAATGTAATTTTCATGTACAATGTCGACGTATAGAAGTAGAAAATTTAAGTGACCTATAATATGTCAAAGGAACTCACTGTGCTGATAAATTAGATTTCAGAAGATTACCGGTGACAGGTAACTAGTCTCAGGTATTCTTTCAAAGCATCCAAAGATCGTGCTTTACTTCAATTTCCCTTATAAGAACATGGGAGAATTTATCTGATCTAGGCAAACTTATGGAACATCAGTATGGTGGAAAAAATCTGCGGTAGGGAGTACTCTAACTTAGAGATAAGGGGTCGTAAAATGATTAAAATCACTTATAACCCGACAATTGTTCATTTTTTCAGTGCATACTTGTCAAGTTATTAGTGATTATAATCTGACGACAGCACTGAAACAGCGTGACGTCATTTATGTACGACCCCTAAAAGTGGGTACAGCGAATTTCTGTACCACGGCCCGAACCATGCATATCGTTCAAAAGTAAAAGCCCGTCCACGGCTCAATGCACACGACCAACGGGGCCTTTTGCGCATTGCGCAGCCTACCAACTTTATTCAATAGAATCGCAGTGTTTAATTGTTAAGTCTTCACTTCGTTAAGTTCAATACTTCAACTTAAAAGTATAATGACAGCTTCTACTATGCACCGTCCTTTGACCTTCTGAGTTATCCGATAATCTCATTTCAGTTTTCAATTCAATTCATCTAATGAGCGCCTACGTTTCATAAAAATGCCCATCTACTGTCCATGCTTTCGAAAACTGAAGCCTAGGATGACCATATCCATGAGCAGCGGGCCGCCCACTCATCTCTGCTCTATCTAAATTATACGTAACAGTAGAATACACCATGCAGTTACAATGGTAACTGTGGCTCTCACGCTTGTCACCAAATATTTCATAGCTGAATTTGTCTCTCAGCTACGAGAATCTCAAACTTTTCCAATACAATTTATCTAAAAGAACTATGCGATGTATGAGCTCAACAATGGCATGACAGATGTATGAAAATTTCAAACATTTTTTATAAATGCGAGTATATGTCCGAGAATGTCCGATTGTGGTTTGTAAAATCAAAGATACGAAACTGTATGGTGCGTAGAATAGTATTTGGTCTAATGTAGGAACAGCTTCTGTTCAGCTGTATACGATAAGGATCGGTCTGGAGGCAAATAAATCTGGTGTGATGAAGTAAATCTTTTACAGTAAAATATAGTTTCCAATAGCCCAATACACACTTGGTGTGAACACACATCTGGCTTCGCTCTCGGTGCACATACACATCTTGTGTGCATTGGGCTATGTGGAGAAACACTATTGAAGTTCTCTATCATACATTTTTTTCAACGAAAACTTAAATTCTAATCCATTACCTTACAGCTAGCGGAACGTTTTGTTCTCCTATTGCGCTCAAAAGAGCGGAAAAATGTATGAGCCAATCAACTCTGTGATTGACAACAATTTTTTGCAGTCCCTTGAAAAAAGAAAATAATTTTAGAAAAAAAAAGAAGAAACAAACGAGTGCGTGTGCACAACTCTTGCCAATTTTTTTTTTCGTTCACCTTGAAAAATGTGAATAGAAATAAACATTTTTGTCGGTTTTTCTCTTTCTACAAAATCGTTACATATCCACTTACCTTAAAGTCGAGAATGTCGCAGAAAATGTACGGTCCATTTTCTATTACATCATTGCTCGGCTTAACAATATCCGATAAGATTACTGATTCGTTGCCATAGCGTGATCGCAACAGTTTGGCACATTCAATACCCAGTTGACCGAGTCCACCTGTTTGGGAGGCAAACACTTATTGAAACTAGCAAATTGAAAACACGTGCAGCTTTCATTCAAATCAACTTCATTCATCAATCAACGAAACATTTACGCATTTATTTTCATGAACGAATTTGCTACGCATTTCAGACCAATCATCAAATTGTCTCGCGAGTTAAAAATATCAATTGAACCGTTTTTGTTTTAACGAAGCGACAAGGCAACAGGCATGATGTGCACAATATAACATTGTTCGAAGCTGTTGGTTTCATTATGATTTTTCAAAGTTAATCAGACCACTCTGTAATCAGGGGTAACGTAACGTTCGTTGACACACAGCTAAAGAGATGTGACAGCATCATAATGTAAAAGAAAACTTGAATTTATGGAATTTGACTTAAAAGTTCAATTAGTTTGCTTCTACATTCGTTATAGGAAGGGATCATGTAGAACGTCACCCAATGTATTTTAAATTGCCAAGTTCAGGATTTGAGTGAGTAATAAAACTCGATTAATGTGGCTTCACTCACTGGAAATTTTACCTCCGGTTCTTGAGTGAAACGGCTAATTTATCGATAAGGCAAGTTATTGAAATGGTATTTCTTGTGTGAAGCCTACAAATTAGAGGCGAAACCGAGGTCGGTACACTATTCGTAAGTAATTTGTACACGGAATGTAACCTTCACTTTTACTTTTTAAAACTTCGTTGAACAAAACTTTCATTGTTCTTGAGTATCATCATGATAGAATTTCGGATGAAAACGTTTTCCTCACGCGCAATTTAATTAAATGCAAATGCTCAAAAGACATACCAGTAATTAATATCTTTGGAGGCTTGTCATTTTTGTGTAAAGCTAGCCCTCGTTTCGAAATCTGATGAAAACCGCTGACCGCTAAGGTCGATCCCACTTTTCTGAACATTTCCACAATTTTCTAACTTTCCCAAAGGTAGCAATTGAACTCCGCGCTTCTTTTTACTATCAACAATATTCGCCGGCGATCATGTCGTAACTAAATTTTTTCAAAACAATTTATCTCACTAACTTGGTCCAGAAAAAACCATCATACAACTGTTTCAATTTTGTTTCGCATTCGCACATAACTAGCTGCCAATTTAAAATTTATTTGTGTGTTATACATATTGTCACTTAACAATGCGAATATTATACCGGGAAATGTTCGGTGCGCACACACAACGGACTAAATTTACTACTTAACTTCTGTGCGGTTAAATTGAGAACGCAAGCATTTTTCTTAAACGCTCATCTTGAATTAAAATACAGCGGTTGTCTGGTAATAAGACATTAACTACTCAGTTGTTGGATTAACGGTCGTCTTGAATGCATCACTTAATTAATTACGGTTCGTAATCAAAGGGCAGATAAGAAAATCAGAAGATAAAAAATTTAGAAACGCAGATAAAGAATAGTTGTTTGGCAGATAAACAATATGTGTTTCGCAGATAGAAAAAAATTGAAAGTTGAGATAAAACATTGAAAAACGAAGATTAAAATTCATTAAATAGAGATTAATTCCTTGATAATCTAAGTACCTATCTCCTTTTCTGATTATTTTATCGCTACTTCCGCATTTCTACCAAGTAATTATCTTCATTTCTGAATTTTTTGTCTTCAACTTCCTTTTTTGTTATCTCCATTTCTAATTATTTCATCTCCACTTTCAATTTTTCATCTCCACTTTCAATTACTTTTTACAGTCACTAACTTTTAAGAACCAGCCACAATAAAGAATTTCGAATAAATCACAACACATTCCATTAATTTTGGGAATTGTTGAAACGTACTAGCGGCAATTTTTGAAATGCCAAATTAATTCACTTCAGGTCAAGTTCAGTTTTTAAATTAAACAATTAATTTTGGTGTTTATTTCAGTAATTGTTTCAATCTAACCTGACTGAATAGACTGAGTAGACTTGAAAGAGTTATGAGCAAATTTTCGGTTTAGCCTATAATCAAACGAAAAAGCTTTGCTTGAATGAAATTCTTGCTTGCTTATCATACAGAGAAATGTTAAGTTGTTACGCTTCGAGGTAGAACAAGTAATATTGAGGTTGTACAACTGTGTCAGTTGAGAATTATATTTCACTAAGAAATACAGGTTCGGTTGTCCCTAGGGTAAATCAAATCAGTACTACTTACCTCCATTGATTTATATTAACGTTCTATAAACAGGCACCAGAGGGTTGCAAAGTCGAACAACAATCCAAAACTTTTCTACTCACACAAACAAGTTGCCCGAAAACCATACACCTAAAAATCGTATTCCGAAATATATTTCACTTTTTCAATAAATTCCATCAATTTTTTCTAAACATTCCTACGATACTACTTGAACGATCAATCAATTCTATCATCATTATCAAAACAAACGTCAATACGCCTTAACAGATGTCACTTTATTTTGGAAGGACTGGTCATGTTGTTTGTTTTGTGTTAGTTCGTATTCAGCTATGAAAGCAAGGGTGGCGCCACTTGAAAAGGGTACCAGTCCTATAATGTTGAACCGTAATTCAGCTATAAAAATAAACAGATGTTTCACGAATTTCAGACCACCTCCCCTTACTCGCACGCCAAAATGTGTGGAGAAAATTTAAAAATGTATGAAGCGTACGCTTTTTTAACACTCACTACCCCTGTAGAACTTGCGTAATGTGTCAATATGAATGCCCCAACTAGTATCGAAAAAGAAGAAAAACTTTAGGTCGAATATTTTCGATCATTCGATTTAACCACAGCACGCCGTACACAAATAAATTCGAGAAACAAGAAAATACGTCAATAAATCAGTCGATTTTGAGTTATTTTGGTTATGAACACTGATGATGACACACCCAAGAAATTTTACTATTGACATCTTACGCGAGCAATTCGGTTTAGTTTAAATAATCAGTGCCAAACTACAATTTGACATAGAAACAACAGAATAGCCAAATTTTTGATAGAAAATATGAGTTTTTTCCAGTTAAGGCTCGAAATATGGCGGATTTTAGCAAACCTGAATGTGGAAATCGAAAACATAATTTGACCTTGCCCGTAAATTTTAAATGACCTGTGAATTATCCTGATTAAGTTGATTAAGGAATGTGACACGGCTTACCGGTAAAATCATTGTTGGGAGACACTGGTATTCTACTCCTACTAATTTCACTCCTAGTATAAATCATAGATGGCGCTTGGTTTGTCGCACAGCTTTCATAATTTTTTAATTCATAATTTCATAATTAAAATTAATCTTTCTTTTTTTATTATTGCTTACCACTGAGAAGACCTTGCGAAATTAGTAAATAATGATCCGCCTAGAACCAGAATTGGTTAAATAAAGGCGATTATTAAGTTGCATGTTGACTGCCCCGCATGCAGTTGTTCGATTACTTTGCAAACAGAACAACTAAGGATTGGTTTCAGATTTCAGGTTCAGGTCAAATGAGATTTCAGATAATTGAGATCAGGTTTCTGGTAAGTACTCGAAACCCTTGATGTTAGGCATATCACGAACGAACGCAATTACTGCATATGTTACTTCTTTTGTTGAATATATTTTCCACAACCGAGTTTGTATGACGTGATGGAATTTTTCTATGACGACCCAGGTGCAAAAACTCGTCTCAAAAATATTATCGAAACACATGAATGACATGTTTGGTATCGTTACGACTTCGGGCTAACTAACAACCATAGTCTGTTTCGGTTCTGATTTAATAATAAATTGAGATTGAGATCGAGTCTCAGTCTAAAACAGCCACCCTGGCGGGATGTAGCGATAGCCAAAGTTCGCCGAGTGTAAAAATTAAAAAAAAGAAGTAAAGTGTAAAGTATCAAAAAAAAATTCAGAAACGGTATGGTCATCTGTTATCGGTGACGATGACCAAAATAAACTATCAGCTCCAAGTAGCATCAATTATATAGAAAAATTATTGAAACAGCAAGTGAAGTAGTAGATCCCGTATGAAACGAAACAGAACGATTTAGTGAAAATATAATGGTACTTCTGCCATATCTCAACGGTTAAAAACAGGTTTTGTTGTTCCTTGTCCACTCGTCGTATGTTACATTTCACAGAATTTTACATAATAAATCGTCTGAACTGTTTCATCTAGGGAGGGAACAGTAAAGACAAACAAGGTAATGTCCTCTTGGTAATTACCTGTTTACGTCCTCCAGACGCAAGACACCAACTACTCCAGTGAGAAACCCCCCGGCGAAAATGTTACCATGGATAAGAAGTTATCGATCAAATAAAATTCTGGCATTATTGTTAACATGAAACTGTTATGTAACATTAAATCAACCAGCATAGTGAATCAGTCAATCATGTTTAATCAATACGAACTGAATGAAGATTCAACAGACAGACGACACAGAGCCGAAAATGTGATGAGCTTGCTAAAGTACATGCACAAATCAGAGATAAGTCAGTTCGAACAGGATTACGATGGAGGATATGATAGTTCGAATCTAGCGTTTCCATTTTTGGATGAAAAGGACCAAATTCATGACAAAAGGAAACGTGTGAGTAATTTTCTAATTTGGAGAGTGTTCGCTTACTTATTTAAACTTCTCTTTATTACCGTCATCGATTGTAGAAAATGAGTAAAATCGAAACGGACAACTTTTTGATGAGCAGCTTTTCCAAAGAGTACAAACAAATCGAAGAACAGGTTTGTAGAGAAATGAATTTGAACGATTCCAACAGCTGCACGGAAGACCTAAATTCGTTTAACTTAAACGAAATGACAGTGGAATATGTCGAAGATCCACAATTCCTAGCAGAAGTGAAGCAAATATTGAGTCGTTCCGGACTAGACGCATTGTTTGCGGAAAGAGAAAAAGAAGCAATGCTGAAGAAAAAAGGCGGGAAGGTACAATTTTTTTTGATCGAAACTTATCAACTCTACTCAAATGCTTTTCGTATTTTGTGTCCAGGCTGTAAACAAAGACCTTAAACTATTCAAACCGATGCCAATACAAAATGTTTCTGATATTAACTCGTTGTCTGGTATCTGGCGATTACTTGAAGGAGAATCCGTCGACAATGGTTTTCCCATTACAGCGATCGGTTACAATATTTTGAACGACGAACGTTTGGGCTGGTTACATAGAGACGATATTACAATCGAAAGAAGAGAAGAGAATCGTTTAAAATGTGAGCAATGGATGAAGAAATGTGAAATGTAACGTTTGGTATCATTCAAAATCGCCTTCAAATAGACTAGCGAATGTGGAGAACGTTTTTCTTTTCGTAAAAATAATATTCATCGAAATTTAGAGTGTGTATAGTCGAAAGATGAGTTGGAGGAAGTTATTATCATAACGTAAGATCAACGAGATGATAAACGTAAAGAGTAAATTTACTAATTTGTTTTAAGTTATGTTGAAATCGCAGTGAAAGACCGGAAAAAATGATTGCTTTAGACACTCATGCATGTTTTGATAGATAATTAGGTGAAACGAAATAAAATATTTGCTAAGCCGAAGTCAATGGTTAGTGTTCTTGTTTTATGACAAAACCATTTCAGAAATAGATGATGACATAGAGCTCAAAAGCATGATGCGATAATGAATGGTCGCAATTTGATGCAATGAGCTATTCCACTATGACAATCATTTAGAAAACACAAATTACTGAAGAGCATTTTGCGAGTAGGAACGGTGTATTTTATGAAATGACCCTAATCTACGTACCCAGCAATTTATTCAAGTGTATTCAAGTATATTCAAGAGCAATGAAAGTAGAGACAAGGTATGGCCAATCGTTTGAATTTGTATGAACCGGAGGACATACGGATTTTGCAAGGAAGTTGCCATTTTAGCATCGAACGAGCAAAAAATTCCACAATAAATTTGAAGGATGAGTCCGTTCTGGGCCACAGAAATCCGTGTGTTCTCTGACTTGTATGACTTAGCCATACCTTGTCTCTACTTTCATTGCTTAAGAGTGATATCGCGAAATCTTCGAACGACTTTGGAACCAAATCGACGGTGATATTGGCAATTTTAGGTGGAAAAAAGCATAACTTTTGTAAGATCCTGGCCGTCTGCAGTGACCAGGTACCGTGCCATGGGGGAGAAGAAAGCCTACACTCTGTAATATCATCACATAGAAAATATCCTTGGAAAAAATGCACCGGACGAGAGTGACTTTAGTAATAATTTACCAAAAATAGTTTGTGTTGTGAACTTTGAAAATGTGCTGTCAGATCTTCACCTCTTCAATGATACCTCTATCGATATATTTTGTGAAGAATTGTAGTCTGTACAAATTCTCGGCTTCTGGTGAACCCATTTTTTCGAAAATCTACAATTCTTCAAGAAACTGTGTGTAGTTAGCATCCTAGTGGCCTTGTCGATGAAGTCGTTTGAGGGGTTTCAGAGCAATTACATGTCAATGAACATATGGTGAACAACACTAATGTGACAAAGTTAATACTCTATGTGGAATTCGGGTGGCAATGGGCGCAAATCACATATTTCATAAGGTTGAAAAATGAAAAACCTTGGCCGAACATCTGAATAAGTTCGAACATCTCTTCACAAGTTAACATATATAATCAACGATTCCTATGGGGATAGGTAGTGGGTTCTCTAAACAAACATGTAATGAAAACTTTCCGGATGAAGCAGCGAATGATAGTACATTACGCATCTATGTAATAGTTTGGTTATCTACAAAGGGGAAGCTTGTATCTCGAGCTGAAGGCGAGCGATATAATCCCCTGAGTGGATAATCAAATTATCTCGTAGAAACCCAAGGCAACCAAAAATCGAAACAAAAATTTGCTGAGTAGGGAAACACTACGTTGAGTAACACAATTATGCATAGTCCGTGCAGTGGGCAGTGCTCAATTCGGACTTTTAGCTATTTTTTCATATTAAAATGCATTGAAATTTACCTGAGTAGAGTGGTTTTATTGTCTTTTTTTGTTAATAGATTTTCTTACCGTAAAGAAAATACGATCGTCTTAATGAATGAGTATTAGTTTGTCACATACGGAAAGTATATCAAGACGGGTCAATTACTTCCTTTGATCAAAGTTTAGTTTCTTCAAATATTAATTTCAAATCTTTTACTTCAATTCTTTGAACATATGCATTTTGCCATATATGAAACCGAATCAGCCGAAGATTTTCAATTATTCTTTGTCGTTCTAATCGATAACAGATGTTAATAGCTGTCCTATCACATTTAGACGCTATGAATTGTTTGGTAATGAATTTTATTCTCTTCAAAAAGTGTCCAAAATGTCATTCCAATCATTCGTTAAACAGCAGTCAGTTCATAAAGATATTTAACAAATTACGAAACTCTCATAAAATTACCATGTTCTTAAAGTCCACTAATAATAATAAAGAAAAAAACGAATCCGATAAACTCTCACATTCAATGAGTATCATAACATATACTTACATCAAGTCTTTATGGTTTTTATATTTAATTTTTTGTTTACTTTTCTAAACCTCAACCATATAATCCGAATGTTTAAGTATTATGTTCAGCGAAAAATATAATAATATTCTCTGCGCCTTGCTGTCTTGAGTTAACTTGTCTCTTATGTTTATGTCTTCTCGGTTCTTGTACTCAGTTATCGTTTACATGTGGTACGATACGGACGCGCGGGTCCCCTCAGTATAACTTATCCCGTTGAGCTGAAATTTCTTTTATACATTTTTCGATGTTATAAAAAAAAACAACAGCCGATTGTTGCATGTGTCGTTTAATTTAGATTTATATTTTTTTGGTTTTATTTTATATTTTTCAAACTCTCGTTATAAATGTGAACTGTTGTAGCAAGTACATGTGTGATTAGACGAACAAAATTTCGTTGTTTTTTTGTCTTCGTAGGACAAAACGGGGAATTAAGTTTCGCTTTTAATTTTATTATGCAAAGCAGTTAAAATGCTAATCTAAGTGTTGGTGTGGTAAATTGAAATTAATTTATTTTAATGCACTGGATTGTTATAACTTGAATTGTGTTAAGTATTAAGGTTTTTTTATTCGGCTATTGCACAGTATGGTATTGTTAGCAGTGTGTGATGATGGTCATTAATAATTACAATGAACATAATTTAACTTCAATTAAAAATCACTCATTATGTGATTGAGAAAACTGTGTGTTTGAGAACGATTGTAACAATGTTTGCGACATTCGTGTTTAGTCGCATGTTTTTGATCTTATGCTTTTATGCGGTGACAACAGCGGCTAGTCATGAGCAAAGTTTTGGTAAGTATTTTCAAATCATGACAATCGTCTGAAAATCTCCAACTTTCCGTTAGCTCTGAAGAAATAAAACAGTCGACAATGCAAGATTAGAACAGTAAATTTGATTCGATCCATTTCTCTCTCTATTCATTCCACAAACATTATCCACATAAAATGATCTTGGTTTTGAAGTACTAGATCCAGAAAATTCCAATCACAATATTGAAGCTCAGGCAGATTAGCTTCGCACGAGAGAAAAACGTAAATCTCTGTGAATCTATAAATATTACACTGGAGAGTAATGGTTAGCTCGCCTGCTTTCCACTTCTTGATTGTGTCCGCTGAAATTTTATTTGCAGAATGATATTTCGAGAAGGGGGAATTGAGTTCTTGATTGTTGCTAGTGTGATGTGAGTGTTCGATTCTCAACTGCTGCAGAAAATACCGCTTGAAAGTTGCGGACACGGCAAATGATTGAACTTGTTCGTTTCTGTCACACAGTCGGCCGAGACATTGTTGGGAGCCGCCGGTATTCTACTCCTACTAATTTCGTCTCTTGTACACTACATGATACTCGGTTTGTTGCACAATGCACTATTTACCACTGAACACAATAGAACAATTCGATATTCAAAGAGATCCAACTATGCTCCCACGTGGAGTGAAGACACTATTATAATTAGTTCGAGAAGGGATCCTTTTTGGTTAGGATTCATTGAAGAACTTTAGGAAACATAACTTTAACTTTCGATGCGATGACTTCTTTGCCGATATTTTCGCTTGATCTAAATTTCTCTAAAAACACCCAGGCCATTCCTTGTTGGGCCCATTGTGTTGTACTCCCTCTCAGATAGATACTACCTTTACGGTCCAGTTAGTTACTTTACTTGCTACCTATAATAAAAGGGAGCAAGTCAGCTAAATGGAGTCCGTTCGGAAGTTATATAAGAAGCTCCTAAATGCTTCGTCCTGAGTCTCACCAGCATTTGACGACAAATTAAATGTCTCACTTTCTCTGGCTAGAACCCACATCCCCTACCAACTGTTGGTATCAATTACCATCTTGCAGACCCGTACCTTCAGCTTATATTTAATAGCTGAGAGTAATGATGGAACTAAAATGTACTGCGGCACGTAATTTGCTCTAAGTGACGGGTCTAATTTCATTAGAGCATAGCAACTTAAACTACTAAGCAATACAACAGATTTTAAATTAGGGGCCTACGCATGCAACCCTACTGTGCTGT
>JANTFA010148506.1:0-11420 GCA_026413405.1 Phytosciara flavipes | reverse complement strand
TTCTTAATTGGAAACGATTTCGGCTGAATGAAGCACCGACCAACACCGACAATTAGAAGAGCCGAAGAAAGAACAAAGAATCGCACATATCCTTGAAAATTATCTAGCTAACTTTTTTTAATAAAAATTCTTTTGCTCAAATATAAATTTTTTTGAAAATATCAACACATGTTACAGTTTACAGCATTCTCCTAACGAATTCACACCGTCCACGAATACATAGCCATTATGATAATAATTAACGATTCCCGCACCTCCCAGAGCTTCGTGATCTCATTACGACTTTGTTAAATGGAAATCAACTCGAAATATTGCCAGAAGGCTTATTTCGTGACAATCAAAAGATGAAGTTGATTCATCTTAGTGGAAATCGACTGAAGGAACTTCACGTTGACGTTTTCAGAGGACTTCACAATCTCTCAGAAATTCACTTGAATATCAACAAACTGGAGATCTTGCCTCCAGGTCTATTCCGTGACAATCATGAGTTGCAGCGAATTGATCTTGGGCGGAATCAGCTGAAAGAACTTCATGCGAACGTATTCAAAGGACTCCACCATCTCGGAGAACTACATTTATATGATAATCAACTTGAGGTACTGCCTGAAGACCTATTCCGAGACAATTATCAGTTGCAGCGAATTGATCTTTATCAAAATCAACTGAAGAGCATTCATGTTGACGTATTCAAAGGACTTCACAACCTCGGAAACCTGTATTTAAATGAAAACCAACTGGAGGCCCTGCCCGAAGGTCTATTCCGTGACAATCATAAGTTGCAGAAAATTGATCTTAATCGAAATCAACTGAAGGAACTCCATGTCGACATATTTAGATGTCTTCACAATCTCACAGAAATTTACCTAAATTCCAATGGTCTGGAAATCTTGCCTGAAGGTCTGTTCTATAATAATCATCAATTGCAGCAAATTCATCTTAATCAAAATCAACTAAAGGAACTCCACGTCGACGTGTTCAGAGGACTTCACAATATCACAGAAATTAACTTGAAAGTCAACAAGTTGGAGGTATTGCCTGAAGGTCTGTTCCGTGATAACCATCCATTGAAGAAAATTGATTTTAATCAAAATCAACTAAAGGAACTCCATGTCGACGTATTCAAAGGACTTCATTATCTCGAAAGCCTTGATTTTACTGAGAACCAACTTGCGTTACTACCTGAAGGCCTATTCCGTGACAATCAAAACTTGCTGAACATTGTTCTGTTGAACAACAAATTAACATCCGACCTGCCCCAGCATCTCTTTCGTGACAATAAAATATTGTATGCAATTTCACTTTCGAAAAATCTTCTGAGCAACCTTCATGCCGATATATTCGCAGAGCTTTACGATGTCGAAATTATTACGTTAAATGGAAATCATCTCGAGACATTGCATGAGAGATTATTTCGCAACAATAAGAAAATTGGATATCTTAGTCTTAGTGGAAATCGACTGAAGGAACTCCATGTCGACATATTCAAAGGACTTCACAATCTCGAAACCCTGAATTTACACAAAAACCAACTGGAAACATTGCCTCAAGGCCTTTTCCGTGACAATCGTCAGTTGCGACGACTTCAACTTTATCAGAATCAACTTGAAGAACTTCATGCTGACGTATTCAAAGGACTTCACATCCTCGAAGACATGTATTTATATGAAAACCAACTCGAAATACTGCCAGAAGGCCTCTTCCGTGACAATCATCAGTTGCATGTAATTGATCTCTTTCAAAATCGACTACAGGAACTTCACGTTGACGTATTCAAAGGACTTCACAATCTCACAAAAATTAACTTGAGTCTAAACGAGCTGGAGACCTTGCCACGAGGCTTATTCCATGACAACCATGAAATGCAACAAATTGAAATTGATCGAAATCAACTGAAAGAACTTCACAGCGACATATTCAACGGACTTCGCAAACTCGAAAACCTTTACTTGTTTGACAATCAGCTAGAGATTTTGCCTCAAGGACTATTCCGTGACAAGCAATTTGCTTGATATTGGACTGTATAAAAACAAAATTACGAAAGTTGAATCGGACTTTTCTCATCTTTCAAAGCTGGTAAGAGTTGAAATGCGAGGGAACGTCTGCGTTAACGAACTCTTTGAGCCGCCTCATTGGACTGTAAGTGCAATGGTTTATGAAATTCGGAAAACATGTTCGAATTGATGGAACATTTCGATAAAATCAACATATTAGCTAAGCGATCAAAAATAAAGTCGGAATGCACAAACAATCATTTCTGAAATTTTTCACAAATTTACATAGATCAGAATGTTTTGTAGAGGATGATCCATTTTGTTTGAAAAAAAAAACACACGAAAAATCATAAGTGGTAGCTCTGAAAGTAGTGTTCATTCTAGAAGCAGAGCTGTGATCGAGACCTAATTAAAATTGAATGAAGAGAATAAAAATTTGCTTGCTATAAAAATAGGCTGCTGATTTTGAGGGCCCTCGTAATATTACCGGCCTAATATAAAGCTGCACTTTTTCATACATAAGCGTAAGTAACAAATTGCAAAATTCCCTCACTTGCTTCGCTCGCGGTAATTCGTTTACTTCACATACACGACCAAATCCTTCAAAACTCAAGAAATCGAAACACAAGAATTCAATTCAATGTTATTTTCTTCGAATGACTTCAGAGGAGCTGATTCCACACTGAAAGTCTTGTCTAGCTACGGCACTGGTGAGATGATACATAAAGATCTCAATCGCAAAAGTGTGAAGAACTAAGACTGTTCTTTTCTGAGAGTAAACTTATTTTTCTGTGGAAGTAGATTTAAGTAGACACAGAGACCAGCGTCACTTTAGTAAAGAACAAACTTTTTCTATCGAAACGAAAACGAGTTTACTCAATTGCGCACAGTCATCAACGATACGTTCTCGCTGGACGACGACGTTCAATCGAAGCTCTGCTTTTGCTTCTGTAAAGTATCGATTTTGCATTTTTTTTCTACAGAAAATAAGTATTGAGTTACCACATCGGTAAGTTGGTGGCTTAGAATATCACTACTTACAATCCGTTGAAATTAGGTGAAGTTTTGTCTAGACTTTCTATTAAATTGTGGTTGGATCACCGATCTGGAGATATGTGAGTTTCAGCAGGTATCCTGATGATGTTGATGAAATTCCAAAATTTTTCATCAGAAGTCCCATAATTTCATGTCATGTCGATTGAAAAACCGTCCTCTGCTTCTGTTGGGACATTGCTCAACCGCAGTATTAGCGATAGAAAAATGGGCGAAAACATAGCATCTAAAATTACCAAAGCTTTTCTGAGATTGTATTTCTCTTATTAGGATCGATCAACTGGCCTGCAGTTTTGAAATGCCTAACTTTGTTGCAGCAATTCCGTTCATAGTACTCTTGGAAATATCTTTTGCTTGGAGAATAGAAACGTCGGTCTGTGGGCAACTTCCACAATACAACAGTCCATACTTAACACATTCGAATCCTACTCGTCATTGGCCTTGGCACGCTGCTATTTTTCACAGTCATGACAATTCACTTCCAACGTATGAATGCGGTGGAACCCTTATCAGTCAAAATTGGATACTAACAGCTTGTCACTGTGTTTACCGAAGTAGAGTGTCTATGGAACCGAAGGAGGTTTTAGTCTCTTTGGGAAGACTGAATTTGATTGCAAATGAGAGCCGTACCGAGCAGACTTTCAACGTACATTTTATATTTTGCTCTGTTTAGCGCAGATCAATAATGATCTAACTGCAATTTTGCAGGTCATTCAAATTATTCCACATGAGAACTATGACCCAGAAAATCTACAGAACGACATTGCACTTGTTAGATTATCACATGCCGCCACTTTTAATTATTTCGTACGACCCATTTGTCTGTGGCAGTCGAACACGGACTTATCTCGTGTGATTGAGATGTATGGAACGGTCGTTGGGTGGGGAAAAACAGAAACGTTTGAATTATCAACAATACTCCAAGTAGCCCATTTTAAAGTAGTTCCACATGCACAATGCCTAGTGAGTAATCGGGATTTCTACGGAATCTTTCTAACGGGAACGAACTTCTGCGCCGGTCTTATAAACGGTATGGCTTGGTGAAGGGGTGTAGTAACACTGTGAAATAACTTATTGGCTTACAATCCGCAGGCACAAGCGTCTGTCAAGGGGACAGTGGAGGCGCGATGACTTTCGAAGAGGAAGGTGTGTACTACATCCGGGGGATTGTTTCATCGTCGCCATCCAAAATGAACGAAGCCACTCAAGAATATAACTGTGACACGATGCAATACGCAATCTATACTGATGTGGCGAAGTACTTGCAATGGATAAACGTCACGACAGGAATCAACTGCCAGACAATACTGCGATGTGCCAGGGGTAGCTACTGGTTCGTTTTTGAAACTCTTTCGTACTAATTTTATGTAGAGTGGTTCCGGCAGACAGAGTTCAGTAGTCTTATCTTTCTCATTCTTTAGTTTTTAGAAAATGAGATTTCGAATCTACTATGACTTTGAGAGACCTTATGGCATGACGTGTGAATGTCTATAAAGTTAGTAGAGATGATCATTGAATGCCTCCTATGAGCTTCTCCATAGTTTATTTAATTCGCCAAGACTCAAATGAACACTTTATTTCAAACTGGTGGAGGTCATTTCAACCAACATAATAATGCAAGGAAAATAGCTTCCATCAACGCGTTATATACACCAGCAGCTCTAAACTTGGAACCGGATAGAATCTTCAGTCTTGAACCAGCCCTTTCATATAGAGCCTCATAAAGTCTAGCGCGACACAGCTCTAAATCGTGGGGGTGCTAGCGAAATATGCCTAATCTCTCAACCACTTCATTACTTGCCTTGATTTATCTACTTTTTAAGAAAAGAATTTATCTTTACTACAGGAAACGCAGTGAATGCAAAGTCGATGTGCACATCAAGCCCTCTGAACGGAAGTGCGAAATCATTTTTGACGAAACTTCCGGCTCGCTCGTTCGATCTCTAACGATTGGTGGAGATTTAGAATTTCTACCGGATTTGTCAGACGCAGTTATTAAATTTGAAAACTTGGAAAATCTTCGTTTTCCCAACAGTAAACTGAAAGTCGTTGACAGAGTGCGACTCGCCAGTTTTAAGAGAATCGAAGGGCTAGAATTGACCAACAACCAAATTTATCAACTCGATGCCAACATTTTCAGCGATTTGAAAGAACTTCGCCAAGTTTTTTTGAGCCGTAACACCATCAAGGAACTCCATGTCGACATATTCAAAGAACTCAACAATCTCACAACTATTCTCTTATATTCCAACGAACTGGAGACCGTGCCTCCAGCTCTATTCCGTGACAATCACGAGTTGCAGCGAATTGATCTTGGACGGAATCGACTAAAGGAACTCCACATCGACGTATTCAAAGGACTTCTCAATCTCGAAGAACTTAACTTAAATGAAAACCAACTCGCAACTTTGTCTCAAGGCTTATTCCGTGACAATCAAAACTTGAGAGTTATTCGTATGGAGAACAACAAATTTAAACCTAACCTGCCGCAGCATCTATTCCGCGAAAATACGAAATTGCAGAACATTTCTCTTTCTAGAAATCTTATTAGCGAACTTCATGCCGATTTATTCGCACAGCTTCACGATCTCACAACGGTTTCATTTAATGGAAACAAACTCGAGATATTACCTGAAGGTCTATTTCGTAACAATGAAAAGATGATGATGATTCATCTTAGTGGCAATCGGTTAAAGGAACTTCACGTTGACACATTCAGAGGTCTTCACAATATCACAGAAATTCACTTAAATACCAACAAACTGAAGATCTTGCCTCTGGGTCTATTCCGTGACAATCAGCGGTTGCAGCGAATTGATCTCGGGCGAAATCGACTAAAGGAACTCCATGTCGACGTATTCAGAGGACTTCACAATCTCGGAGAACTTCATTTATACGATAACCAACTTGAGACACTGCCCGAAGACCTATTCCGTGACAATCATCAGTTGCACCGGATTTATCTCTATCGAAATTGGCTAATTAATCTTCATGTCAACGTATTCAAAGGGCTTCACAATCCCGAGCAGTTTCATATTTATGACAACAAACTCGGGACACTGCCTGGAGGCTTGTTTCGTGACAGTAAGAAGTTGAAGAAAATTGATTTTTATCAAAATCGACTAAAAGAACTTCATGTAGACGCATTCAAGGGACTTCATAGCCTCGAAGACCTTCAGTTATATGAAAACCAACTCGAGTCTTTGCCCCAAAACCTATTCCGTGACAATAATCAGTTGCGGACGATTTTGCTTCATAGTAATCAACTGAGGGAACTTCAAGTGGATGTATTCAAAGGACTTCATACACTCATAATCCTTAATTTAAACAATAACCAACTTGAAAATCTGCCTCAGGGTATATTCCATGACAATCTAAACTTACAAATGATCAATCTGTCGAACAACCAAATAACATCCGATCTGCCACCGCACCTGTTTCGTGACAATAAAATGTTGGCTGAAATTTCACTTAATGAAAATCTCATTAGCAAACTTAATGCTGACATATTCAGAGGACTTCACAATCTCGAACGCATTTACTTGAAAGGCAACAAACTGGAGACCCTGCCTCACGGTCTGTTCCGTGACAATCGTAATTTGCTTCACATCGATTTGAAAAGTAACAGAATTATTCATGTTGAGTCGGAATTTT
Source organism: Phytosciara flavipes (assembly GCA_026413405.1). Classification (NCBI taxonomy): domain Eukaryota; kingdom Metazoa; phylum Arthropoda; class Insecta; order Diptera; family Sciaridae; genus Phytosciara; species Phytosciara flavipes. The sequence goes on along the minus strand of JANTFA010148506.1, from coordinate 4,722 downwards.
CTCATTTGTCAAAGCTAACAAATCTTGCAATGCTAGGAAACGTTTGCGTTGACAAGCTTTTTGAAACTTCTCCTTCAACTTTAAGCGAAATAAATAATGAAATTCGAACAAAGTGTTCGAATCTATGAAAATATTTTGACAAAATCAAGATTGAATTAAGCTTCGATGTTAAAAAAGAATTCTCGCAGATGGAAAAATGGTTTTTAGCCGGGAACCGATCTAAAAACAAGTTCCCGGTCTCGGTCGAAGTTTGGAAAAAATTTCCCGTGTATGAACGGGGGAGTGGAGTGTGAGTCTCTGCTACGCAATGTGATTTCCTAAACTTAATTCATGGCACCAAGATAGTTACGCTTAGGGGGGAGGGTGTTAAATTAATGCCAAAAAAAATTATGTTACATTACTTAAGTCACAGCCTACTACTGTTTATGAATGTCAGACTTGCTTTTTATCGATAAGAAACCGATCGTAAACTTTGAAATTCGAAAACCATCGAAAGCTCAAAAAAAATTCGTTTCTATGGTTGAGGGCTGGCTGTCTGTTCGTAACGATACATTCCCTGAATAACTCCAATCGCGAGCGAAGCGAGAACCACTAAAGATCACGAATAAAAATGAACTATGTAATGAAACTGTCTAGGGCCGCGAAACCCTCGAGTTGGAGTCAAAATTCCAAGTATTGTTCAATGCTGAGCTTAGATAAAAAATAACTTTAGGCTTGATTGAAAAACTTCCAATTTTTCAATCTTCTCTATTGGGAAAGTTTCAACAAAAAAAAATCCAGAAATTCAATGTTACGAAGTCTGCAAAAGAGATCAATACTTGTTATGTGAAACTTCCTAGTATTCGGTAATGTAGAGAAATCAGTAGAATTTTAAAATAATTATCGCTTGATCGTATAAGAAACCAACAGAATTTTTTTATTCATACGGTGGCTGCAGCTGGGTTACCCCATAATCGTGGAAAATTCCCAGGATCGAGATTCCCGGTTTTCCACATTTTTCCATTCGCAAGCGTGTTGTTTGTTCCAAGCCCGACTTTGACAATTTTTTGTTGCTCTGTTTGATCTTGAGTATTAAGTGAATAGAAATTCTGATCTAAGTATAAAATGTGAAGCTGAAAATAAGCGATTTAAAATAAAGTCGAAAAGCAAACACAATCATTTTTGAATATTTTTTTACAGATGTCCCAGTCAAGGAACCTGTCCTGCCACTAGGTCGGGAGCAAGTTTGATGTAGTCTAAGATAGTTTCTTTTAACAATTTTGTTACTAGTATTGTGACTTGCGTCACGGATGCTGTGTTAAAGCTCCACCAAGATTTAAAAATCACTGTCCAGTCCAAACACATTGTTTGAATAATTCATTTACTAGCAATTAATTGCCAACTACCAATTTCTCAACTACAACACATGTCTCAACATTAAACGAACAGACACAACAAAAAACTTTAAATTAATACTGCAGCAAATCGAGTTTGCATTTTTTATCTCTCCTGATAATTGCGTTTTATCAGATCGAAAACTCGTTTGCTTCTGATTTCATTATATCCAACAAATATTCGTAAAAAACGAAAACAAGTTTACTCAGTTGAGTACAGTCATCACGGGCACCACGTAGCTGTAGCTTTTCTTTGCTTTCTGATATCAATTATTGGTCAGACTTCCATAAGTTTCTGTTTGACAAAATATTTACATACGCTGTTCAACGGTTACGAGCGATCCGAGTTTCATACTAGATGTGAAGTTTGTTCATTTTTATTCTCATTTCGAATAATTCACTCCCTCTGACATCAATAGCTTCTTCAGAAGAGAATAAGAAACTCGTTTCACTCCTTCCATTTCGAAAGCTTTTCTGAAATCGCATTTTCGTTAAAAAGATCGATCAAATAGCCAACAGTTGCGAAATGCCTAAGTTACAATCAGCAAGTCTGTTGATATTACTCTTGAAAATATCTTTTGCTCGGGGAATAGAATCTTCGAACTGTGGGCAACTTCCACAATACAACAGTCCACACTTGACACATTCGAATCTCACTAATCATTGGCCTTGGCATGCTGCTCTTTTCCACCGGCATTACAATTCAGAACCAACGTATGAATGCGGTGGAACACTTATCAGCCAAAATTGGATACTGACTGCATCGCACTGCGTGTACCGAAACGGAGTGCCTATCGGACCGAATGAAATTTCAGTCTCTGTGGGAAGATTGAATTTAGATGCAGATGAAACTAGTAGCGAGCAGACATTCAACGTACGTTTCATATTTTGTTTTGTATCAATAATGTCGTATGATCAAATGGTAATTCTACAGGTCACCAAAATAATTCCACATGAGAACTACAGCGAAACATATCTAGAAAACGACATTGCACTTGTTCAGCTATCACAAGCCGCCACCTTTGATTATTTTGTACGACCGATTTGTATGCGGCAGTCATACATGGGCTTTTCTTGGATGATTGAGAAATATGGAACGGTCGTTGGATGGGGGAAAACAGAAACGTTTCAAATATCAACAATACTTCAAGAAGCTCATTTTAAAGTAGTTTCGCATGCGCATTGTTTAGAGAGTAATCGAGATTTCTATGTAAACTTCCTAACGGAAACGAACTTTTGTGCCGGCCTGCAAAACGGTATGACGAAGTCGGTGAAGCGATGTACTAACAATTTAATCCCGTTTTTGGTTCATATTCTGCGGGCACAAACGTTTGTCAAGGAGACAGCGGAGGCTCAATGATTTTCGAGGAAGATGGAGTCTATTACATTGGAGGAATTAAGTCAACTTCACCATCCAAAATTAACTTCGCCAATCAAGAATCGGAATGTGATACGACCCAATACACAATCTTTACCGATGTGGCAAAGTATTCGCAATGGATTAACGTCACGATAGAAAACAACTGTCATTCTTCTCAGACCAATTGCTTCTAGACTTTATTACCACAGACGTACAAAACGACAGTGTCTGTCTCTGCCTGTTTATTCTCACTCATCATAACTTTTTACTATTATTAGATTCCGTATGTTTCTTTCGTTTTCTTTTCGCTCCACATGTCTTTACGTTATTCTTTGACACGTGTGGATTGACACGACTTTATTCACGCTACTTTTGTTGAAAACATGTGGAACGATGTAAAACGAGACCCATGAAAAGTGAAGACTGATGATGAGGTCAGTTTATTTAAATTTTCAACATCTGAAAATTCACCTGAATGTATGAGAATTGCAACAACTTCGACTCGGAACTGTAATATAACAAAGGTCAAATCAAATGATTTCAATCAAAACGAAAACGAGTTTATTTAATTGCGCAGCAGCCGACAACATCACATATTTGCGTTTGACGACGATTTTCTTGATGCTGGCTAAACCTTTGAGATGTATAGATTTCGAGCTCGATAAACTTTATCGAAAATTGGCAAGCCCTCTTCTTAAATGACGTTATTTTTGGAACAAACAAATTGCATCAAGGTACCAAACTACCGTTAAAATTACACAGACGCATGTCACCAACAACTGATGGGTGTGAATCTCCGGACATACTACCGTACTCCACTAACATTAAATTTCTTAGAATTTCAAGAATATCGAACTCTGTTTACAAAATTAGAGTGATTGAATTCGGACAGTGTGTCCTGAGAATATTCCAACACTGTAGGTGTCACTGATACAATGTCAGAATATTCTCAGGGTACACTGTCCGATTTCAATCACTCTAATTTTGTAAACAAAGTTTGTGACTTTGGTATACGGTCAAACGGTAAAGTAACCAGCTGATGGATGCTGGTTTAACTTTTCCCGTTTTTCACCAGACATGGTGGTGAAGAATAAGAGCAAGCTACCGATTTATGAATGAATTTATTGTCAACAATAAATGTCTTGTCCTTCAAAGTGAGTACCGTCTATTCACCTGTTGCATCGCCACTTCAGCTACCTATAAGATTGTAGCTAACTCTGTGTAATATGGCAACATTTATGCTCGAAGAATTGAAGTACAAGATTTGAAATCAATATTTCGAAAATACTTTGATCAACTGAAGTAATGGACCCGATAAAAACACTGTTGGTATGCTTGTCGTTTATGACAGGATATCATAAAACTATGCATAACGCATTCTTGTTCCGATTCATCGAACTACTCTTAATGAAGCATGCGGTAAATTGGACGATGTACTTTCTACTTACCAGTGCCTTCCTTTAACTTGATGATACTTCCGCAATACCTTTCCCCTAAACAAAAAAGAAAACCTTTCCCTAACGCTCGATTATGGATACAATTTATTTCCAATATGTGGTATCACATCGTACACAACAACAGCTGGTGCTATGAATCCACCCAATCCCGGCTTCCCCTTGTAGTAAATGCCAATACCAGACAGGGGTGTTAGAATTTCTGGTCTAACCCATTGTGAGTCGATAAATGGTACAGTCGTTTGTCCGGCATCTTTGTCCGGATCTGACGGTCGGAACTTGACGAATCTTAAAATGGAAAGATGAAAGAGAGGAGCAGAAATGGGAATGGTGAAATGTGAGCGTACAAATTTGGCCGAAAGTCCGGAACAGATAGATAAGCGCCATAAAGATCACAGTATCTGCTCGGCTCTGGTCGATCAAGATGAATAATTGTTCTGTCTGAGTTATCTGGGCCAACCCATTCGTTTGCGTCGAGAAGCGTTCCACTATTGAAATCGAAAGCTGTCGATCGAATTTCTAAGCCTATGTGTTC
>JANTFA010148495.1:0-11421 GCA_026413405.1 Phytosciara flavipes | reverse complement strand
TGAGATTCGGATCGTCTTCATTTTCAGAGATATTGAAATGTGTCAAATTTATTGCGAATGCGATGTACAGGCAGTCGCTTTCGCTTTGTTACCTTTGTTTTCTTTAAAATTAAAAAATTCTGACGTCCTATTACAAGTCAATACAGATAAGTCCTCCAAGGAATATTCCATTACCATTAACTTCAAAGCCGCATAAACAACTCGAAAATGAGCTTGCCATTCATCAACATCTTTCAAGTCCTTTAACAATCGAAATGCTAAAGATTCTTTTGTAGCATGCTGCGATAATTATGATGTAGAACATATTTTCATGTACATATCACATCAGGCTAGAATGATGCGATGCGTGTTTCCAGTTTCACCACGTGAGAGAGATGTGATAAATTGCTCTTAATTAAAATGTTATTCAAAATCTGGTAAAATATGAGTGTTTTGGGGTTTTGTTCAAACATTCATGGTGGTTTCATTCGTTAATACAATTTGTTTGTTAATATCGTACACATACCAAACATTTTGATTGTGAAGCGCCTCTCGAGTTTTATATCGATTTTGATATAAAATTAGGATTCTCTTGTGACGAGTGAAATAACTCTTCTACTGATTCAGACCAGCTAAAAGCCGATACAGATCAGCTAGCAATGGCAAAATTATTCAAATAAAAGGATGAAAGCTGCTAGTTCATCTGCTTTAAGCGAGGCTTTAAGTATTCCTCAGTATTTGGGTGTCAGACAGCATCGCTTGTTTCTGTTTCACGATTTAGTTTAAAGAACCTGCTTAGTAAACTGACACAGAGTTAAAGACATCAGATATACAAAAATCAGTAAAAAAAAACTCTCAAAGGCAAATGTGACGCAAGTCCTTGTGCATTACTTCCAAAAGAACTGATATCGCTTTGAGTGACGCATTCTGTGCATGAACGCAGTAATTTTTATCAAGAAAATCTCACCAAAAAAAATTCTCAACAAAAATTTTAGTAAAAAAAATTGCGTCACAAGGTGGCAGATCTTAATTGTGTGGACTTGCGTCACGGCGCTTACACAAACGTGGCGCCATGATACTTCATGAACCTTGACTAACATGATCATCGAAATGTAAGTTAGTCGATACTTTGAACAAAAGAATATTTCAAGTGGACCCACAGTCAAATTGAAATTTATTCACAATTCGGTGTCATGTTACTAAAACCAAATAAATAAAGTATCAATATCATTCCATCTGCTACCAACGAAAACGAAAAAAATAAGCAATTGGCTCTGGCTAATGTAGGCCTTCTTATATAGAAAAATGTAAATTAAAACAAACGAAGTAACAGATTTGGAATTGGTCTGAGGAGTGATTCTAGAATGCATATTGGTAATATGATTGCCGTCTCCAAAATGTTAGGATGACTTTATTTTCACCGACGACGGCCAAGTTTCTTTTAAGGTCTGCTCTACGAACTATAACGACTGTGAAGATAACTCTGCAACGAATCTTGTAGGGACTGCAAAAGTTTCATAAGATAGACTTTGAATAGAAAAAAAAAATTATTTTCGATATCATTCCGCTTATTGCCACACTGATGTATCGTAAGAAGAATAAATTTAAGCAAAAAGAGCCAGTCCAGCAAGTGTGGTGTGTTTCCAATGAAAGTAGAAACCAGGTATGGTCGAATGTCAAACTTTGTATGGAGCGGAGGACATAGCGATTTCATATAAACAAATTCACCTCTCATGGGAGGTGAGTTTGTTCATATGAAATCGATATGTCCTCCGGCTTGTATGAATAGACCGTACCTGGTTTTAACGTTCATTGGTGTGTTTCCATTACATTGGATGCTTTTGACAAGAGTAGCGTTTGCAGCTTGAGCCAGAGGCGAGGAATGCAAACACACAATTCAAGATAACGATCTTCAAACCAGTAGGTATGCTATTTTACTCGTTAAGACCTTCGGAAATTAAAGTCACCACAAATGTCATCAGGTAATAGATCATTTCCGAGGACTGCAGCGAGTAAAAAGTATTTAAATCCTTTCCAATGCGGATAGTTGTCATAACACGTACATGGGCTTCTGCAGAAAGTGATCATTCCAGCCATGTTCAGGCCGCTCAGTGGAAAGTGTTCCTCAGGGGCTGTTCACATATTACGTCACACTTCAAGGCAAAGGGCGTAATTCCAGCAAAGAGTGACGGTATTAACATGTCTGTACCAAATTGTACTCTTTTTCGTGACGAAGAAGAGGGGGTCGGAGAGTACATAAAATAGCGTGACGTGATATGTGAACATCACCTTACATGTGAGCAATTGAAATTAACTACGTTGTATGATGTAAGTAATTTAAAATGGGAAAATTTATGAGACTCGTGAGTTCGGCTCGTAGCCCAGGGTTGTCCAGCATGTAATGAAAGACTTCCGTCGCATAAAACGTAATTTGTTATGTTTTACTTTACTAGGGAAATAACGGGGCCATTCACTCACGAGTGAGAACCGCTTTATCTCGTTCGTAATGTAAAGTAGCACACTACACACTGTAAATAATTTGATATTCCGTACCACGATGAGTAAAAGTACCTTCGGCAGAAGCTGTCGGATGCGATTACTTATCAGGATGTGAGATATCAAATATTATCACTGGTAAGTAAGTTACTATTTCAGTTGATACAGATATAGACGAAAGCAAACTCTGAATACCCTCAGTATTTCATGGGATCCATTTGGCATACAATGGAAATTCCTTCATGGTCACATATAGCAGCCACATGAAATGATCGTTTTCTGAATGGAGGAAATGTTACGACAATATTCCGGGGAGATGAGGAGTTCACGTTTTCAAATAAAATCAATGGCGAAGGGCTGCTAAATAGTACCCTGAAAATAAAATCACAGCCGATGTGTGACATTCCAATGATTTTAGTCCATTGTAAATCTCATTTTCCCAGTATGGCAAATTCTCTGAGTGTATCCCTACAATTCCTTTGCCAGACGAGATGCAACAGGAAGTTTCTTTTTCATCTTGAATATCGACTAACAAAGCCTATTTGATATGCATGGTGTAACCGACGACGCAGCAAAATATTCCAAGGGAAGCACGAACTGCTAAACGCAATCCACATAAAAAAACGTATAATAATGCTTGTACTGGAAACTGTGATTGAAATGGATTGAAGGAAATAGCTGTTCGTATATACTCCATAATACGAATGTGTGTATATTGAGAGAGGATAAGCGCCTTTAGTAGAGTATAAGTCGATCTAAACAGCTTAAATTAAAAAAAGCCCTCTCGTGCAATCTTAGAAAATAACACACACACAACATAATCAAATGGGGTTGCGATAATAATCTATGTGAAAGCCAAAGCCAAAAGTATTATTATACGAAATTGAGGGGTGGAGTCGGATTTTTCTAATTCTTAAAAACGAAAGAAGAATAAGACGAGAAATTCAATATAAAAAAATGTTCTAAATTTCGGTTAGGGGAGAGATGATATTTGTTGTAGCATACATAAGCACCCAGAGATGCCTTCTTATGGGTAGGGACACCCGGGACACCTTACATAGATGCTCTTGCGCTTTTCTGAATTTTTATTTATTTTTATTGTGTTTAAAGTCGTGACTCCGGCGAGGCTATACTGATTTTATATTATCCACACACAAAAAGTGCTATAACGCCGTGTTATGGTATATCTATAATGCTTGTACACACATAACGCCGAAAACCTTAATTTATGGTACTTGTGTGGAAGGGACTGGGACCCGACTTGCTTGATGATCAATTGTTGTTTCATGATTTAAGCCGAAGAAAACTGGTGGAATGAATGAAGTTCTTTTCATTCGAAGAAATTCAACATCTCAACATTATAATGTTGAGGGGGTACACATAGAAAGCAGATTTATCTGAAAGAAAATATTTATACAGAGGCTTTGCGTTGTGGTATTTGCCTTTTCCCTTTCATTGAAATAGAAGATTTTCGAGTAATTTATGATAAGCTTTAATCAATTCTTCATATATTAAATCATCTATGCTTGCTTATAGCGTTGTGTTCGTCTATGTATGCGTAACATAGAGCGTTCTGTTTTCTTTGAAATTTTTCAAATGCCTTTGTTATAACAAAGAAAAACATAATTTACCCTCAAAGTCATTCAATTTTCATCAACGGCTTGTATTAATGACATCAAAACATCACCGGATTCTGGTAGGATTTCTTCTTCTTTGCTTTACATTATCGCATTGTTATCGTAATCTGGTTTCCGATAGGTGGCGGCACTGTTGTACAGGAAGATGATCTTGTTTTGAAGTAGAAGGAGTGGGTGGAAAACTGTCAAAACTCATTAGCAGAATTCTTATTTCGTATGTCTGTTATCGACAGAGACGATAGAAACGAATGGATTCCTAACGTCTGCCACGATGAAAGCAATGTGACGAGAAAAGTTCTTTCGATAGACATCCCTAAAATGAAAACGGGACCAAAGCACAGTTGGGCCGGTCAAATGCGACAGCGATAAAAACGATTCGGGCTAACACAAGAAGAGAAGGAGGAAATTGAGAATGCGAGATTCGTAACACAATAGGGCATGGGACGTAGTAATTCACGCCGTAAGTCCGCTTCAAAATTTGAATTTTGAGTGAATCGATGAATGAACAAATGAATTGAAAAGTAAATGTCAACGCACTCTAATATGAGAATATCGCGAACATTGGTCACACAACGCTGCGTCTGCGATCCGAATCATGCGTTTCTTTTTAAATTTCGAGCGGACTTACGGCGTGAATAGTTTACACTGAAAAGAACATTAACGCCACTCTTTTTTTCATAGCTGAACACGGACATTTCGAGAAGTTTTGCCTGAAAAGAACAACAGCGCCATATTCAGCTATGGAAAATTTGCTAACAAGATTCATGCCCTATCAATGAAGAACGCATACCGACCATGAATTAAATTGAACAAATGAACAACAAATGAAGTAGAAGATTTTATTGCAGTAGGTTGAAAGTATTTGGAACAAAGCAAACAGACTGTTCTACACTGATAGAAGATAGAAGTCTGATATATATAACTGGTTGCCAGGAAGCCTTCCCTCTACCTTAACTTCGAATATGTATGGTTGTTACGTGGGACATGTGTGTTGCATACGTAACGATTCCGACGTATAGCTACACGGCGACGGCCAACACCAAAGCAGCAGAACAGAATATCATCGACGCAGTAGTCTAAAATTCTCATATAAATTTGGTTTTTTTCTGTTGGTATAATATCACTGCGTTCCAATGTTCCATACTAAATAAGGGGCCTAATGACCGTTTGTTCTTGTGCTTGTTAGTTATAGATGCTTCGCCAACACTAATAGTCACGACCAGTACGTATACGAAGCAAACATACTTGCCCGAAGTGAGGCAAGAAAAAATGGCTACCTGATAATCAATAATACATAAAACAGACGTTAAAGTTTCTGTGAGTTTTACGACACAATTGCCATGAAAGACTGGTATAAACCATCGTAAAGTCACTCACTGAAAAGAGTTACATGCGAAAGAAAAAGAGTTGCACGGGAAGGAAGAGTTGCAAATCGAGTACGTGAGCCCTCGAGAAACTGTTTGTCATTCCTGTATAGAAACCCAGTTAACATAATTGCAGCTAAAGTTTAACGTTGAACCGAATGTGTCTTGATATACGTTGTGCCTCTCAAGTTCCAGTTCCAGTACTTCGAACGACAACAAAGAAAGCCGACGTTTCTTCACCTGGACCAAAATGTATTTTGAACAGATATTAACTACTAAAAACACGGTGAGTCAATTACTTCCCTGTTTGTTACCAATGTCTGTAGATGATAAAATCTCTCATTCAGTTAAATTATTACGAGCGTAAGTTATTATGTACGTCAGCGAGTTTTTACAATCTAACTACGTAAATGTTTTACGATAAGATAAAAACAGAATCGGCTATTATGTTCCTTAGCGGAAGCAACTTTTAAAAACAGATATAAAATGAAATATGACCGTAGCTACGCGCAGTTTCATATCAAAGCATGAGCTATATTAGCCACTTTCCACTGATGCATTACTGCAATATTAACAAATTGATCTGCCAGAAAATACGCTTTAAATGAAATTTAATTAAGTTCAAATGAACCGATATGGAATCTGCGTTCATCAGTCTCTAGCTATTAATATCTCAATTGCTCGATGATAAAAATTGATTGTTCCAGGTATCGGGCATGTTGACTGATAAAGTGTAGAGAGTGTTCTTATCGGATCGGCAAAGTGACGCTGACGAAAACTGATAAAAAACGTTCATCAGGCTTTTAAAGAAATTTTATCTTTTTGACAAATTGAAATTTTATTGAGAAGAAATTTTTTGCGCACTATTGGAGTCTTCCGCGTTCTAATTTTATTACATCTATCAGTCAACCTCACGACAAAATCTGACACTAATCATTCAAGTGCGTACCGATATCAAGTGGATTTAAATGAGTCTCGATTACGTAAAAGCTCTGTACTTATGAAGACAGGTGCTCTTGTAGCCTCGGAATAACTTTTCACGTGCAATTTTCGTTTATCGTGGCATCTTTTTTGAGTCTAAGAATTGATCGTGGGAATGGTTTACGCTACTACCGCGTAGGAGCTCCCCGCAAGTAGGTTATCTGTGAATATCTTGAATAACTTGAAAGCTCATTCAATGGATTTGAAAGGTATATTCGCAAAAACCGGACGAATGTGGAATCAACCAATTTTTGTTGAAAAACTTCAAATTTGGCGTAACAGAAGGTTGTGGAGGTCACCTCGATGCAGATACGCGGATAACACCCCACAGTGGCGATAGTATGACAGATTGGTGCTCACGAGTATTTGATAAAATGGTGATCGAGGTGACCTCCACAATATAGCTTTGAAAGTATCGACATGACTATCATCAATTGTAATGGACAGCTATCGGACCGAGTCGCGTCAATTTTTGATATTCTTTGATTTGTCAGCTTAACTTGAAAACGCACAAGCCTATTACATTCTGAGTCCTGACGATTACACAAGTTTAATTATAAAATGAGATCGCAGCTGGACCTGACCTGACACGCTCAAACATTAATCTTTGAAAATTCATAGATTCATCGGTTAGGCTGACCACACCTACAAGAAAGGGTGTCGCGATATTTTCGTTAAATCTTGGACTTCGTTTGTTTGAAGTGTTTTGTTCTGTTTTTCATACGAGATCTACTACTTCAATTGTTGCAACATAAGTTTTTCTATATAATGAATGTTATGTGGAGTTAATCGCTTATTGTGATCATCGTTGCCGATAACAGATGACTACCTCGTGTCTGGAAAGTTTCTCAAATTTCTTCTACAGCTTGGAACGCATTTTGATTCAAACTTGTTGTTTGATCTCAGCTTATCTGCCAATTTCTGCCAATTTCGAGCATATATTTAATTATCTAGCTCGGGTTCGGATTTGGTGTACTTAAGAATTGTTAAATGCAGAAATCATAGATCATTTTTTATATTCTTTTCTACTAGGCTGACGAAGTTTCTTTTATTTCTGACTAACATAAGGCCTATATTGAAGTGAAAATGAATTGTTCTTATGGTTTGATAATGCCAAAGATCCACTTTGTGCATTTAACTATTCGTAATCTAATTACAATGACACAAAATTGCATCTTCTTGTCAATTTAGAAAATTTTTCAAACTACAATTCTGAAATCTGCAACATCAGTGTCCTACTCATGTCCCCGTGCGTCTATTAACTTACATACTCATAAAAAGTGTGTAATGAGTGATTTTAATTATCAACTTTAATATTACTTAACATAACGTGCATTCATCACATTACAAACGTATCCGTAATGATGATAAGATCCATATTGACTTCAATAAAGCTGGAAAAAAAACGAGAGAAGCAATGTGCAGAAATACTTCCACATATCTCTTCACCTTTAATGCGAATTTCATATCGTTAAATATATTCCCAAAGAACATAAGTACCTCCTTACCGAGGGTATTATAACGTTCATACCTTAAACGTCTACCACGGAACACTACTTACTTACATAGGTAACGCAGGCAGATTATTGCATACATATTATTCCCATAGTAATGTGCGGAATGTGCAAGGACGAGTGAGAGAGACTCTAATATATGAATTTTCCAACGCGAAAACGCGGAACATTTGTATATTATGCAATAAATATGCAAATGATGCATCGTGTGATGCAAATGCAGTTTGAAAGTTATTTTTTGCAAAAAAAAAATTCCGCTCAACTCTATTGAAGATGACGTTTTAGTTGTTAAATTTATGACGATGCAGATACCACTTCATATACATGAAAATGGTATTACGAGTTTATTTTTTGTGAGACTTGTATCCAGTTGGAAGAAGAAGTTTTATGCATGGGATTCAATACTTTATGTGGTGTATACACATTTACGTTTATGCATTATTTATTTTTGTTTTTAAACTTTGATGAAGAAAGAAGAGAAGCGTCGGAACTTTCTTCCCTTGCATACATATGTATGAAGCAGTAGCTCTTCGTATTCTTAGTTTTCGGAGGAAGTTATTATAGCCAGACACAACAACTCAACTCATGGAGTTTGCTTTTCCGCATGTGTCTTTTCGTTCTTTGTATATAAATTGTCATTAATAAGGTACTCACCTGCTGCTGGAGATAGTTTCGTCACGACTCCCCAACGAATTTTCCACTGAAACGAAGAAAATAGAACTTATGAGATGAATGGATTATGAAGTGACTACAACTCCGTACTTTCGTTTTGTTATTGACACAGGTGAAAAACTAAAGCATTGAGCTATGGCTAATGAAATCGTTTATGGGTTTTTGTGATTCCGGGTCATAATCATCACATTTACATGCAAGCAAGTGTTTGATAGCATGTCATATGAAACGAGATTTTCTCACTGACATCTTCGATACAACTCGTAAAAAAATACTTTAAGTCACTCTGCTTACCAACCTGCGAGTGGAGGGGGCGAAAACCTCTCAAAATGGACGAAAATAGAGGTTTTCGAAGCTCGGATACTTATCCGAAAAATCTCAAAACACTTTTTCCCACTTAAAATGTTACTAAACTATTTTCCAAGCCATGAGACTCGTTGGGCATGAGAATTTTTTTTTCTTAGACATGCCTAGCATGCACGAGGCTGCAAAATGGGCGCTACCTGTATATCTCGATGTCGTTTTAATTATTTTAAAATATGGGCTGGGTACGTTAAAGACCAATGCTGGTTAGATTCTATGACATTCAAGAAAAATGCAAAAACAACGATGGCCCCTTTTCGATGCTAGTGGCTGTAAAATACTATTTTTGAACTGTAGCAACATGTGTGATGTGCTAAGTCAAAAGGCCATACTGTAATTATTATTTCAGACTATTGTTTCGTCTAGTTTAAAATTCATAAGTGGTCGGGTTATTATAAAGTAAATTATTCCTTGGAAATATCAATCTACTCACTCGTCATTCTATCAATTCATCAAAAGTATTTTTGGAAAAAAAACGCCACATTTTTCATGGATTTTCTTTTTCATTTGCCAGTAAGAGAATTATAAATGTGATCGATCAGAATTTAATTAAGCTGTCCGTCAAGCATAAACGGATAGATAAAAACTTGTTTCGTGTACATTTAAATACTTCATGATTTTGTCATCTGTCTAATTTCCCGTAGGGTATTATTTATGGCTTTTCTACATCTATCTCTCGTTGGTATTACATATATTATGTGTTTGGTTGTCGCTTCTTCAGTTCAGTATGTACCGTATGTATTACAATATTTACCCAGTGTACACATATGATGGTGTAGTTCACCACTCCATAACATATGAACTTCCATATAGATATAGACGCTGTGTGGTAGTGACAAAGCGAAGAATTATAAAATGAATTCTTCAACATTTTATCGTAGACGTGGCTGAGGAAGACGATAATACAGCTTACACACTGAACTGACTTGGTGAGAGAGTATAAATGTGTGATGCCAAATACTCATTTCATTATATTTTCGATATATGGAAGAGGAAGTGTGTAGCATCTAGACTATACTGTTCCCCACGTTCATATAAAGCAACCATCATCATCATCTTTAACATGGGAAAGATTTTAACATAAATTGTTAAATTGTGTTTTATGCTTACACTTGTTTGCTCAACTTGCTTATTTCAGAATTTACTCGGTTAAATTTATTTAGTTATTTTCAATTATCTTTACAGCAGTATTTATTTGTTGTGATCCAGTTTGCACGACGTATAATATGTTATGATGTGCACGGCATACACAGACTCGTGTTTCACGAAACTTTTCGAAATCTTTCGCTTTGTGCTGGGAATAATTTTGATGATAAGCAAATAAATGGAATTAAATTTAAAACGAGATTTTTCAATAACTCATCGTTACACGAGGCAAACGCATCGCTTTTATTTCCCTTTTTTGCTAATTCAATTCATAACGGGAATAATACTTCGAGAAAGAACTGATAAGGAGGACTCGTACGAGTTGTGGGCGACATAACTTAACTAGTTCTTAATCTGAAAACTACCCTGCAACACAGCATCTCTGAATCAGGCTGTTCAAACTCATCCCTTGTTAAAACAACTTACAGCAATTTCGAAAGTCCTGTACAATTAAAAATTGAAATGCGGAAAAATTCACCAAGATCATGTGAAATTTACTCGGAAAATAAGCTTAAAACGCTACAATCCAACATGACCGTTAGCGGCCAACTTCTGCGATCACCAAACAATTCTATCGCTTCACGATTTCCATTACCTTTCAAACCAAACGTTTTTTTTTTCAAAATTCGGATGAGATTTACTCGAGATATTGACAAAAAAAAACTCTACCTTCAATGCCTTCACAGTAACTCGACTCCAATGACCTAACAAATATAGACTGGCCTTCACATACAAAATTACTGAAGCTAACATCCAACAAACTTCTATGTTCAATGTAATTGCTTTTGATTTAACCTGATTTAACGTATGCAGGTACGTACGGTTACAAAGCAAAATTCATGCTCCAAAACTGAATTGAAAGATTTGAAATCAATATTTAAAACATAAGAGGGAACCGTACGAGTAGAGGACGGTATATAGTTAGGCGTCTATAGAACTGCGATGCAATGTTTCTTTCAATCAGTTTATTTAAATTCATCCCTTGTTAAAATTGATTACAGCAATTTCGGAAGCCTCGTCCGAAGTCTCATTTATAAACTGGACTCTGAAAAAAATTCATCAAAGTCAGGTGACATTTGCTTACGATATAGACAAAAAACAATAAAATCCAAAATGGCGGCTGTCGGTCATTTTCTTAGGTCACCGAAAACAGTTCTACCGCTTAACGATCATCACTACCTTCAAGCAAATGAAAATTTACGAAATTCGGATGAAATTTGCTCAAAATACAAGCGAAAAACACTAAAATCCAAAATGGCGGCTGGTGGC
>JANTFA010148484.1:0-11421 GCA_026413405.1 Phytosciara flavipes | reverse complement strand
TCTTCGAACTTGACCTCACTTTTTTGACAAAAAATCGAGGAAAAAAAGTCCCATCGAGATTGCTTTCGATTTACTCAGACAAACAGACAGACAAACAGACGGACATTTTTTTTAAAGCTGATTTGGCATCTAGGGATGACCACAGAAGGTTTGCCCTTACTCCGGTAGTCGGAATCGACGTGTTACAAACGTAAGAGTAAAGGCATTAGACCCTCGAACTTCGTACGGGTCTAAACATAGAAAGAGTCGACAATTACATCTACCTTGGTCACAAGTTGAAGTTGGGGATCGACAATCAAACGGCTAAAGTGAAGCGCAGAATTGGGCAACCTTCGGTGAGCCCAGGTTATAATCTTCAAAAGCAAAATGGAAACAGTCTGAAACGTAAAGTGATCTAAAACTCTAACATTGACAAAATCAAATTGACGAAGGAAAAGGAGATAGCACAGAAAGAGGACATGCTACTATAGCAAGTTATACGACGTATAAGAGGACTTGTACAAGTAAGATATAAACTAGCTAGTTCATCGAAGGCATACACCTCAAAACTACTCTGCAAACACTCATTTCATTAAAACTCATCCCTTGTCCCTTGATAAAATTGCTTACAGGAATTTCGAAAGACCCGCACGAAGTCTAAATTCAATATTGAACTCTGAAAAAATCCACCAAAATCAGGTGAAATTTACTCGATTTATATGCGAAAAACCCTTAAGGCCCTACTCAACCTCAATCTAGGGTCTCTAGCTCACTATCTACTGATTTAATTTAAAAAACAACTTTTTTCCTGAATTGCCATTGTCTGTCTCCTTCTTCCTAGCTTTATTCTTACCAACGACTAGTGTTTGCAAAAATTTTCCTGATTTTCTAGTCATTTTGATTTTCAGGGTCAGCGTTTCTCATTGATCGTGCTACGGGTCTCGCAATCGCAATTTCCTAATTCTCTTGTTGTGTTAGCCCGAATCGATTTTGTATCTGTCGCATTTAACCGGCCCAACTGTGCTTTGGTCTTCCCGTCTTCCCCCTTAACTCACTTTAGGGATATTTATCGAAAGAACTTCTCTCACCACATTGCTCTCATCGTGGGAGTACCTATGATTTAATGTTGTTTTTACACTTTGACGCTAAAAAACTGGAAAGGCACTAGCTGAGAGATAGATAATGGAAATTCATCGCTGCACGACATCCTTGAATATTGCTAATTATTTTGAGGTGAGTGTAGATTCCAGTTTCTGTTGATTTTAATAGCGGAGTCCATCAACTGAGAAACTGCGTAACGAGAGACGCAAGACGCGAAACACAACTGTTATATCACAATGACATAATAAATGTTTTTAATCAGAAGAAAATCAACAAGAGTTCAAATGATGAAACGAAAAATTAGAAAGAAAAAAGGACAGCAACCAAAATCAGTAGCACACTCAGCATAGCGCTCAAATTTGTTGGTTCGCTCGCTGTTGGGCAATACGTCTCGATCTACGGCGTGGTGGTTGCGGCTGATTTTGATCACGTTTCGTTCGGGCTATTCGTACCACCTTTTCCTTGTAAGAGCTCAAATTCACTTTACCATCGAATGAACTTGTTGCAATCTCGTTTCGATTCGGATGCCAATCAACATCGCGTATAACATCACTGAAATCGAAAAAAAGAAATTGTTTACCAATCCGAACGGGAGACTGTTCGTCATTTTGTAGGAATGCTTACTCATGTGAGCTGATGCTGCTTACTATAGCGCCGGTAAGAACATCGTACACTGAAATGGGATTTTTGAGTTAATCGGAAGTGACGTCAGGCCTTAAGGGACACTTACGAATAAGTCTTCCTGTACCATCTCCTGTGTAAATATATCGCTGTCCCGTACTCTCCAAGGGTGAGAATTTTGCTCGAATCAGACTTTTATTTACAACATGACCACGATACGTCATCACCGACACATCATCTTCCAATACAAACTCTGTGTTGTAAACTGAAATGATTTCGAAATGAAAAGTTCACCGAACTCTATCATCTAGTCATGAACTTTGTGTGCACTATGATACTCACATTCCTTTGGCACTTCGTCCCAGCGATAATCCCAATCGTTTACATTTCTCAATGTCGCCTGCTTCATTCGGTCATGTCTCTCTTCGGCACCGCTTTTCGAAAACGATCGAACATCCCACAGCTTAATGCTTTGATCCTTCGAATTCGATATCAAATATCGGCCGTCATTTTTCGAATCAATGTACGTGATTCCGTCTAAATGGCCAACCAGAATACCAATCGGTTCCGGATTAGTTTCGTTCAGACAACGCCGGTCCCACAATTTCACAATGCCATCGTCCATGCCACTGAACATCACATTCGACGAATCATCTAGGAAGCCAACGGCGTTCACATCCACTTCGTTTCGTAGAAAATTTCGGACGGGAATTTTCAGTGTTCGCCGGTTTAAATATCGATCGTAAATGTAAATGCAGCCATCGCTGGTTCCGTTTATGATTTCCTTTCCGCATGCCGAAAATGATAACGAGAATACGCAGAATCGCGGCTGATCCACTTGCAAATACAAACATTGCAGGTCTTCGTTGTTGTTGCCGGTAACGGGTGAAATGTGTACTGTAACACAGAGAAGATTTCGATTGGAAAATCAATTTGAATTGGTTGGACAAAAGAACATTTGACTTACAGCATTTGGACCAGGTACTGTAGACGAAGTATTGATCATCGGGACTAAATGCAACATCTATGATACACCACCTGAAAGAGATTCACAGTGTAGTTGTTTTAAGACAGAATGACTGATGAAGCTTTCGGGTCAAGGTTGTGGAAGACTAATGTGAGCCAATCCGATTGACATCTAACATATCAAAGACTTCAACTTCTGAGAAGAAACGGATTGCCATATGAACTCAGAATGTGGCCGCTGAGATTCTCAGCCTGAGAAAGAAGAATTTGATTCAATTCTAAGATGGTTCTAGACATACGGTGGCCCTAGATACGGAAGCTCTAGTGTACATTACAGCCGTCGTACTCCGACTCCAGTACAACCAGCAAGCGATGTGTTTCAATCACTATGCTTCCAAGATAAGGCCAACCAGGTTAGTGGTAAAGCGCAATCACACAAGGAACTGACTCTCAATTGGCGTACATTCCAGCCTTCGAACTTTTATAGAATCCAAATTGATGTCAAAGTGAAGGTGAAAAGCCTCGTGAAAAGCCCAATGAAGAATGCAATTGCGAAATTTAATTCCGGCTGAAAGGCCTGTTGTGCCTGTCAAGTTAAATTTTTGAATTTTCAACTAGTGAAGTACGTCAAACCTTCCAACCAGAACTTTTTCATTCTCCATTGGACCTTCATTTTGACGCCGATTTGGATGTTCGACGGCTGAGATATACAATAGAGCTACCCTCGCTAAGGCCGTCCTAGAGCTCAAATACGAAAGTCGTAGAACCAAATGTTTTTCGAAAATACGCGTAGGCTCTCGGGTCTATCAATTATGAAGGAACAATCAATTTTCCCATAAGCCTCCCCGAACAGGAACATGAGACGCCTCAAAAGTGTCTATTGACCGAATCCCATATTTCGCAGTGAGAACTTTCATACAAGATTTTCCTCACTGACTGATTTCGGTTAATTGAGCGCCTTGTGTTCAGAGAACTTTTTTTCACTCGGGTTTATAAACTGTAGGCAAAACAACCACATAAAATCGATTCTCCATACACTCGATGTTTCAATGATCAAATTTCAAGGATACCTACCCTACGTCCTTAGCCTGAATGCGATTAATTCTACGATAACTTGGATTGCTTGAATCGAGCACGCGAAGAACATGATCTGAAATCGAATGCGTCTGATTAATATAAACAGAAGACGAGACCACACTGTCCATGTTCTAAACAAAGTGTCAATGATTCTAATAATTACCTTGACTAGCTGTAATGAAATATTTTCCATTTTTTGAGTAACATCCGCAGTAGACCTTACTTTGATAGTTGCAAATCGTTGAACTGTGATTCGGAAGGTACTTGTTGTTGATCTTGCATCGTTCTTGCGTGGTAAATCCCAAATTAGAGCTGCCAGTACCACGCTAAAGCCAAAATGAAAGATTCCCATAACAATATCACACCAATCCAGTGTATTTGTGGATATACGTTACCTGTCTGTTACCAATCATTTTAACAATCGACCAACTCGAATTGGGCACAGTGTCGTTCGGTTTGAGTCCAGAGGCAGTCTTAACGCTTTGAAAAATTGAGCTGTCCTGTTGGCAAGATGACAAACACTTTTAGGGTAGAAGAAATCTGTGAGCATTGATCTAATGGGTACCTTCAATTTCGCTAAATCAGGTTTGATTTTGATTTTGGGAATTCGTTTCATGCCATAGTAAGAGTCTGGTTCTCTGGAGAATTCACCGCTGAAAATAATTTTTATTGAGAAATTTAATTCCTTTGCCATCAACAGTTTATGCTGCAGCAAAATCTACAACGCCGCCTAATTTGAGACGTTTCAGAAACGACAGACGCATTTCGATCATTTTTGGCAAATCTGTTACTTCATTCGTTCGAAGTATTTTGATTTGTTCAATTTGAGGTCTTTTACTTCATTTGTTAAAACATCAATTTTTGTATGAGAAGTCAATCGCGTATATTACAGTCATCATTGTTGATTATGTACCAGACGACTACTCCGTACCGAATTCACCGATTGCATGACTGTACATACACCCTGTGTAGTAACAGAATGGAAATCAATCGACTAATTTCTTGAAAAAATTTACATTTTTGTACTTATCCCCTCCCCATAATGGATTAACTATTACGAAAGTCATCGTGCGTGACGTAAAACTGATAATTGCGAGATTCCCTTCATTGCGAATACGGAATTTGGAACATCCAAATTAGAGTGCGTTGCATAGTTTAATGAACTCGATTTTGACAATTTATAAGACACTTTACAAAACAGACATCAATTTCCCTTCAGTGGAAATGGAAATTTTCAGACAAAAAACACTGGTCGTAAATCTCAATAACACTAAACACGAACTCATCTCACCTGTCTATCATCCGTCGTAGGAACATCGCCTGCGAATGGAGGAATGGAAAATCACAATAAAATGAATCGCAACCACTTATTGAACAGTGATGAGCTATACGTACAACATAGTATCCATCTTCATTATCTGGTCCCAATTGTTCAAGAATATCTTCATCGGATGATTCATGATCGAGCATCTCGTCATCCCAGTCTCGACTTGTGTTTAAATTTCCCATAGGCTACACGATATGTGGCTGTGACTTTGCAGCCTTTTTGCTCCAGATAAAATTTGGAAACGGGTTTTCACTGCGTGCAGAATCTAATATAAAGTTGGTAATATCGCAACACGAACGAGAATATTTCGATGAATTTTATTGAACTAAAGGAAAACTAAATTTGTTACTTTTGTTCACTTAAATTGAACTTGTCGTCCCGTTTGGTGTTTACCGTTCTTTTACAGCGATTTATAAATCTTTCTTTGATGTTTACGTCGTCTAATCAAAAAAAAACTTTTATATTTTGTCGATTGTTATATGTCGCTACAGACAATGTGATCTGCCGTCATTTCAGGGTTGCACAAAATATTTTGATTTCAGTGCTGTTTACATGCATCGGATTCAGTGTTACATATTCCATTTCTTGATTCATAAACATTGGTCCATGACCTCTCATCCATAGTATTCTGCAAAAATGACTTTTGGCAGACCATAAACAAAAATGATGTCATCCCACACCTCCTAATTCAATGTCCCACACAAACTGTAATGTCTCATGACTTTTGCAAACATTTTGCCAACAATATTTTTTTTGGTTATAATCAAATCATGTCTCTATGGTTGATCATATTTGACGATAACCGAGTTAATCGAAATAGATTCAGGGCTACTATACTCGAGAGTTGATAGAATACCAATGGATAGCGAGGGAGATTTTTAACAATGTTTAAAAAAAAAGGGTTAATACACCCCTGAGTTGATCATGAGAGCAGTGCCATGCGAGCTTTGTAGTGGCTCCTCCATTGTCGTGGATTATTTTATATGAAAAAAATCCAGTGAGCCTTTGTGGGTGTGTTCGAGGCTATAGACTAGTCTATTTCAGAGAGTCGGGGGTTTGACGTCTATACTCTCGGGGGACTGACGTTTAATCGGTATACACAAAATTTTGCATTTGTGTTTGTTTTTGAATACATTCGAGGTATGTTTGTATCTATGCAATTTCGCTCACTCTCTGAAATAGACTAGTTCATAAACTGTCAAACAGATATTTGGCTGACACCACACTTTTCATACACAAATTTCACCACGTCATATACAAACTCGGCTGTGGCGAGTTTCTTTTTTATCAGAAAGGTGTGACACCACTTACCTGAATGACAACACCTCCACAGTGTACAGCCTTGGATGTCCTAACGTATTTTTCCAAATTCTTGATTATTGGAGAGTTGGCGTTGTCTTTAGATGGCATTGTCGATCAAAATACATACGCAGACGTTACGTTGTTTTACATCTTTTCCTTCTTTCAGAGTTACAAAGTTCTTAGCCTCCATTCAGTAAGATCAATTTGAAATAATGTTGTGGTAAGGTTTATTGATGCACCCAAGGTTGTAAATTTAAGGAAGTAATGCGAATACATTATGGGGACGACACACCACTCTTATGCAAAAAAAAAATTTCACCACGCCACAAAAATTCGTATTTGTTGAGTTTGTCTTCTATCAAGAAGATGTTTTTTTCGCCTCGGACTCTCAATTCAGACTGTATACAATCCTTAGACTTTAGGCCAAAGAACACACGATTTTGCGTTGATGATGTGGACAATGCATTTTCATATGTTTGACCTGTGGTAGAAATCGAAGCATAATTGTCCACCTCAGCAACTCAAAATTGCTTGTTCAGTTACTGAACTTCAGTATCAGCCAGGTGGTAGTAAGGCTATGTACTGAGGATGTCTTGCCAAACAGGTAATCGGCTGACTCACCACTTTTCATACAAACATTGCACAACGTTATAAAAACTCCCCAGTAGCCTTGGTATGGGCGGCAGGCCGAGCGAAGAAAACACAATAGAGATATTGGTCGTGGACAACCTTTAACGACAGTTAAAATTTGAAAAGATTGTCATGTGTTTTGCTGTCAACAAACTTAATTTGAATAGTGATAAGAAAACATGTAAGTTGTGCCATTTGTTTTCCTTTGTGTTTGTAGTGTCTATGAAGTCTAAAACTCTTTAAATTTTTACCTCGTGCCGTGTAATTATACTACCTCCACAACAGCTGTTTTTGTTTGTCTCCATACAACCAAAATAATCATAGTCCGTAGAACGCCGGCGCTAAATTTGACTTCCCTAAATCGATTTTATAATCAAAGACATTACGTATATGGGAAAAGAGGCAATACCATAATTTGTCAAACAAATTTCAGTGTTGTTTATCAGTGTTTGTCAGCGCTCTGCACTCTATTACGGGACAATAACAACAAAAATCATCCCAAAAATTTATAGGAATTCAAATTGCGATCACATCGAACCATTGCTGCATCTGGTCTGTAGTTCGTGGAAAACGTTTCCGAATACAATTCAATCGAACGATAATCAAAATGAAAATGTTAATATCAATCGAACAGTTGCACTGGTGAGTTTTCATGCAGCGCACATCATTTATTTGGTTGTTTGATTCAATTTTCTAACAGATAAAACATACGGACGATCGGGAAAACATCAACAAAAGATTGGGATACGAAAATAGCGACGAAAGCTTCAGGTACGGTTACGGAAATGCGTTGACTGAACATAAAATTAGCTTTCATTTGGAAAGTGACCATCAAGGTCAACACAAAACGAAACACTTTTCCAACAAAATTCAAATATTTGATTAGGCTTGCAACGAGACGAGTCCAGAGGAACCTGAAAAATTCATTCGAATTGAACCAAAGCTATCCGAAGCAGAACACACGATCGAAACTCTATTATGAGCGGTTCGATGAAAATAAGAATTACAAATTGAGCACAACAACTGGAATGGATAAAATACGAGGTAGGCTCCCCGGAAGTCCTGCCTCTCAGTTCCTCTTAATCAATTCCTTCAATTTCCAGTCGATGGCTTCAATGGTTTACGTTTTTCGGCTAGAAGGAATGGTTGTTTCACCCCACCTGTTGTTAACAGTGGTTCACCATACAGTGGATCTCTAGTAAATTCAACATCCGAATCACTTCGTGTTTCACAGGCTGGCATCAATCCGAACAAGGCCGTTTTCACCATTGAACGGAAAACATCGCAAATTTTGATTGTCAATCGGAATGCTTGCGAACTGTTGGCATATACACCGAATGAGCTGTGCTCCATGCAACTATCAAATCTCCTGTCGAACAAGAAGAAAAATCATGTGTCTGCACTGGCCGAAGGTCAATTGAATAGTGAAGATGGTACGATGGTTCTGCTCAGCGGCAAAGTGGTTGAAATGACAACAAAGCATGCAACTAAAGTGGCCGTTTCGTTGTGGATACGACAAATTGACGATAAAACTTGCTTGGCTATCGGTGAGTCGTGTTTCCCCATTTCCTCTATCCTTTCTGAACTTTATCGAACAAATCAAATCCTTAGCTGAACTGGTCGAGCGTCGCATCTCTCAAATATCAATCGATCGCAATGGAACCATCACCAGTGGTGACTATGAGGCTCTGCTGTTATTCCAATTGGAATCAATCGATCAATTCACCGGCATGGACATTCACACAATCATACCGGCCATTCAACTGCCCAGTTCCGATTCGAGCATGATATCCAAAAACATTGAAAAACAAAAGGCGACTGGTAAAACCACCGATGGAATATCATTCCCGCTCTGCTTAATGATCAGCCATCAGGATAATGGCGCTGATTCGTCCGATAGTGGAATGTCGAACACATTCTGCTCATATGTCGTTACGGTGTGGGTGTTCCAGAATATCAGTGGACTGCTGGTCATTGACGAAAATGGTTTGGTTGAGTCTTGCAATCATCATTTCGCTAATCTCATGTTCGGCTACATCCAGAGCAAAATCATTGGCATGGACATTATGAATCTGATCCCGAATTTCGGGCAAGAAATCTACTATTTGGGATGCACGCGCAGTCGAAACGCTACCACATCGTCACTGGACAATGATGAATCCGAAACTGAAACGGAAGACATTATCAATCAATCGGAATGCATTTCAAATTCTGGATGTGTGGATCTATCGAAGGCCTTAAGTGAACCCGTCAACATTGGTGCTCAGAATGCAATATCGAAAGAATTCAAAGACTCGAATCCCAGCTCGCTGCTGCTGAAATCAACGTCGGAGAACATTTTCTTGATCGAGGACTGTGAGAACAATCGTAATGCGGCGAATGTAGAAAAATTCCACAGTTGTGATCTGCCAACGCCAGTGAACGAAGACTGCAGTTTGTCGGAGAGTATAAGCATAGGCATGAGCAAACAGCAACGCCTAACTGCCGATAGTTATGAGGCCTTTAACATGATCGATTTATCGGGACATTTGTCGGAAATGTCGAAAAGTGATAACTGTGATAAGGAGGACGATGTTCATTTGGTTACGTCAACGCCATGCGCTCGACGCTTTTCCAATATGATGCATGCCCGGCCAATTGCCGACGGGCGATACAAAGGGGAAGCTGTGCACTGTGATGAAAATTTGATCGACATTGTGTATACGATCTCGAAACAAATGCTACCTTGCGGCCGGAAAGTCTATTGCGTTTGGATATGTCGAGATCCGGATATTGAGAATGACATGGACGAGAATGGAAAGCACCAAAATTTGACGTTGACATTCAATAGCATCACCAGTACGATAGAAAATTCGCTGGGCCAAGCCATTCGTTATACAGCCGCGCAAAATTCCAGTCGTCCGAATTCGGTGTCGCTGCTGTCTCAATGTGAAGACGATCAAGTCAGTGGTGATTACAACAACTATTACACCACGCTGAAACAGATCGGTGAAGGTGCTTACGGTTATGTTAAAATGGCCTACCGACATCACGACCGTTTGCTGGTGATAACGAAATTCATCCTGAAAGAGAAACTCATGCCACACTGCATGGTACAAACGGAAGACAAGCGAAACATTCCGATGGAGATCTTCTTGCTGAAAACGGTCAAACATCCCAACATTGTCACGGTGCTGGATGTATTTGAAAATGAGAAATATTTCCAATTGGTCATGGAGAAGCATGGCTCGGGTATGGATCTGTTTGAGTTTATCGATCGTCGGCCGCATATGGATGAGATACTTGCGTGCTACATTTTCCGTCAAATTGCCAATGCCGTCGACTATCTGCATTCGATGCACATACTTCACCGGGACATCAAAGATGAGAATGTGATAATCGATCAAATGTTTCATGTCAAATTAATTGATTTTGGTTCGGCGACATTTATGGAAGAGGGTCGTCTGTTCTCAACGTTTTATGGGACCACGGAATATTGCAGCCCGGAAGTTTTAGCTGGCAATAAGTATGCTGGACCAGAGCTAGAGATGTGGTGAGTATAGTGATTGAGTGTGGGCGGTTTAATTTTGTGAGGCTCGGAATCAGGTTAGGTCGACCTGCTTTTGACCTGAACCCGTGTCTAAGATTTCGGGTCAACCTGAACCTGATTCTCATTTCCAGATTCAGGTCAGCCTGAGATGAACCTGAAAATTAGCATCGAAAATTTTCAGGTCAACCTGCACCTGACCTGAATCTGAAGCTACCAAACTCAGGTTTTTCCATTCCAGGACCTGACCTGTTCCGAGCATTATTTTTCTGACGCTAACTTACGTCTCCATTCGGATTAGGTCGATGGGTGTGACACTGTACGTCCTGTTATTCGTCGAAAATCCATTTCTGGATATTGAGGAAACGCTAAGAGCAGAATTGAAATTACCACACGTGATCAGCGCTCCATTGAACGATTTGCTGTTTGCCATGTTGGACAAGAATCCGAAAACCCGCTGCACAATGAAACAATTGCTGAGTAATTCATGGATTCGACAAGAAATAAATCCTGCGACATTCAAGTTCTCTCAGATTGTGTCTCTGGTTGATCCGCATGAGGCAAATCCGGACAAGTATTACACGGGACAGGTTTATTCGAGCAATACGGGTTTGTCGACGGCATCGCCACATAGTTTATCGCTAGCTGATGAAGACTCCGAAGAGGTTGAAATTGAGGATGAGGAGGAAACGAGCCTGCCGTCACAGGAAGAGAGTTTCTGCGATAAATGCGGTGAGTTGATTGCTGAAAGTTGACAGTGGTCGAGATATGGCCGACTATAAAATGTCCCTGTTGTTTCAGCTAACATATCATCCAATCTAACAAGATCCGACTATATATCGCGTGGCAATAAATTGCAACTCTACACATCCGACATTGAATCGAAATGCGA
>JANTFA010148473.1:0-11422 GCA_026413405.1 Phytosciara flavipes | reverse complement strand
TAGTTTGGAAAATGTTTATCGGTACTTCGGAATTTCCCTATCGGTACTTTATTATTTTTTATCGGTAGCGTGTTTATAGATCATTTATTACCTTTTATCGGTAGTATTGAATTAAAATATCGGTCGTTTATTAGTATCCTTAAAAAAATGTTCGTCTGTCTGTCTGTCTGCAAAATCGGTCGATCCGATCCAAAGTTATGGCCGAAATAATGCTATTTTCGAGGTCTGGTCGAGGTTCCTCGCATATATTACCGGCTATATTGCTCTCAGAGAGTTCATAGATAGTGAAAATGAAAGGTAAAAGGTATGAAAGGTAAAAAGTTTGTCAAAATTGGACCTTGGGCTCGGAAGTTAGAGCCCATAGAGTGATCCTAAGTTGAGCTACTCGTCCGTACAGTGATGGTAGAGTTTTTTGTCGATATCTCGAGTAAATTTCATTTGATTTTCATGATCTTTTTTGTCTGAAAGGTAGTGACGAGCGTGAAGTAGTGGTAATTATTTCAGCCACCAGCTAAATGGATTTTAGTGTTTTTCGCCTGTATTTCGAGTAAATTTAATTCGATTTTCATAATCTTTTTTTTAAATGGCAGCCAGCCATTTATTCACGTATTTCAGATGTCGTCGTGACTTTCTATGCAGAAATATTTGAATATCGGACATAAGTACTCTAAAATTTTTTAAGCTATACCCTCATGTCACTACTTTCTTTGTACACTTTCGAACCCTCTGCTGCAAAACACGAATTGCATACTCGCTTTGGTCATTATTGTCATCCTAGAAATATAATTCGAAATTGACGGGGAAACTATTGTTCTAATACGACTGTTTTCTCTTCGCACAGCAAAGTATTGGATTGCCAATGTTTCAGCAATCCGATAGGCTATGCTGTTTCCACCCGTTTTATTTATTTGCACACAGCTTCCTCTCACAAAATAATTTTCTTTCGCTCACAGCTCACAGTAAATGAATATGATTTCATTTAAACGAATTCAGCTTCCCCTTCACGAACTGGGGTTATAACTTATTGGATTGCAAATGTTTCAGTTTAAGTCTGACAGAAATGAATACGCGACTTTGTTACAGTCAGTTAAGTCAGTTAATTGGAAAGACATTTTTCTCCTCAACAAACACAATGTACACTATGACCAGGTCATAGGCTATCCGGATTGTATGAAATCCAACACGAAGGGAGTTTTGAGTGTTGGTAATATTCTGTGAAAGTGTTAAATAGATTGAAAATCCTCGAGTAGGACAAAAGAAATTGTTACATTAAGTTGTTTATTTTGCAGCATCTGGTTATTGACTTAGGTCTAGAAAATTGAAAAACGCAAACAGATTCACATAATTAAAATGGAAAAGATAAGATTCCGATGTTCTCTTCTGTTTCAAGTTTACTTTGTTTTAAATTTTCCGCCTTTCAAAGAACTTCTCTAGCCTTTATAAATCTATACCAAAAAATCTGTAGCTGTCAGAATTTATGGGCCCAAAAAGGTGAAGATGTATTTAGAAACATAACCGCACATCACCGCATTTGCGAAAAAAATGAACTCTTCCTCTTTCGAAAACTTCAATGTGACCAAAGTCTCTACTGCACAATGAATGAAAATAGAAATTCAAAATCTCTCGACCTTATCGATAATTAAATGGAGTCAACAATTAGAAAGTGAAGATAATATGTTTTGAATGTTGCTATTCCTGTGGTGATGCTCCATCAACGATTGCTTACTACAAATGAAACCATAGGTAAAATTAATAATAAATATATGCCCCATGGTCACCTAATACCTTTTCTTCTACCTTTTCATAAACTATCAATAATACCATGTTTACTCAACAAATAACCATTTATAAGCATTTTCCATATATGCATACTGTCATCGTATATCCTTCACAATGTTGTATGGTTTTGGTTATTTCATGTTATACTGTCAATGGGCTTAAACCAAATATTTATGTAGGAGGCTGCTCGATATACAAGGTAAATATTTGCACAATAAGCATCGCATCTCATCGCCTAGATGTTCCTGAGTATATTATATATGTGTGTGTGTGCATGTAAATATAGAAGCCGTGGCCACATTTTGAATTTGAAGATTCAACTTAGATGTGGGGATGTGCATTATAATACGTCTATGCAACGCACTGAGAGAAACTGCTGTTCAACATTCTTAGTAATTAAGAAAATCCATGTTAGAGCTTGCTTGTTTGACTTGGGCCAGAAGCATTACATTTTTAAAGCAGTGGCCATTTCGAAAAGAAAATTGGCTTTCCGTAAGACTGAGAATGAAACATATTGTCAGAACATAGCGTATAATCGGTCTGTTCGAACTAATAGAAACCAAATCCAAGCCTGACCGTCACTTTCAGTAAAACTGTCCAACAACTGATTAATGATGAAATAAATACTGTATCGTCATGCGAGAGCCTCTGCAGTTCAAGTATGCGTGCAAATCTAATGAAGTTTTTTCTCGAAAGATAAATAAGGAAAGAATCATAACTGAAAAGTTTCTCTTTATTTCGCATTGCGCTTATGATTCGCTAGACGTATACATGTAAAAAAGTAAAAGTACTCTTGCCGCCATGCAATTACCTCTCAGATCGAAACAGTGTAAGAGACATTCGAATTATTATGCTTGAATCTATTAGAGTATGTTTTTAGTTCACAAAATCTTATACTAGAGGGCGACGATGACGTAAGATGACTTCAGTATAAATGCCAACTTTTGCTCGAAGAAATGGTATTTTTTGCGAACTACTCATTACACACGACTTAATATATTCTGGAAGTAATTGTTTTCAAAATGAAGTTAAGTTTTCTAACTATTTTTGATACATGGTTCGCGTAAGATATCAATTTGAAATTTTTAAAAGCAAAAAAAAACGATTAATCTCCTTAAAGTAAGTCGTTTATACTGAAAGGAACGATGGAAAGTAGAGCATGATCTATTACATTTTTACCGATTTTGACAAAAACTACGACTGCGTGACACGCTCTATTGTCATCAGCTCCAGCTTACATAGAATGATTTTGCTTGAATTTCCATCAAAGACTTGACCTTGTCAGAGATACGAGTGACGCGTCACGAGTCGTCTCCTTTGATCAAGTCACCATAATTGAGTATCTAGTAGCTCGAAAAATACTACACCTCACTTAGAATGGTATATTGGGGGAGGGCATTGATGTTAAGAAAAGATAAAAATGCCAAACAAACCTTTACCTCGAAACACATGTGTAGTAGTATGTGTGACTCTCGTATATTTACACGAAACGAACCTTTCATTCTAGAAATGGCGCCGAATTTGAAATTTAATTTAAGAAAAACAAGTGATTGACTTCTCATCGATTAAATTCATTTTGTCAGTAGTCTATACAAAGGTGCCATAATACTATTGGTCTAATTAATTAAACTTCTTGATTTCAACACTCGGAAGTCAGATTCTTATTATACATCAATAGGGGAGGGCTTTGCACATAATCCGAGAGATGACAGCACTGACAAAACTTTACGTAATTTATGACCTCTGAGGCACCATTTTTCTCTAAAACTTTGTGCTTCGTCACGAATAGGAGAGGAGGACTTCAACTCTTTTTGAAATCTGACGGTAATTGACATCGGTTTGTAAGTGCTTTCATAATGAATGACTTACGTCTGTCGATTGAGAGAAAATGGATGCCGCCACTAAATTTGAACGAAGAATACTGACACTGGCACTAATGGTGGTTAGCCCCAACTTTCAATCAAAGGAAGAATTATCTTGCTACAATTGTGAATCATTTTTACACTAACTCACCAAACATTTTCTCTGTGTGCAAGTGGTACACGGTATTCATACAAAATATTCGTGTAGTGTACAGTGATTTACAATCCTTACATGCCTGAGCAACAAAAACGTATTTGATATCTATCCAAACAGTGATGAAGATTTGCTTGTAGTGCTAACGCCGAGTATCAATTAATTGTCTGCACAGTCGTAATCGTTCTATTCTCGCAATCTTTGACATTATTCATAGTGTGTGCAAAGTTACTTCAAATTATCCGCTTAACGACAGTAACAGTTAAATTAAACATGAAGGTTTCCTCATATAAAGGAAACAAAAAATTGCATCGGAACACATCGGGATGCATGTGCAACAAAAACAAACAACAAAAAACAGTGGGGCCAAGTGTTGTAATAAATGAAGTAAAATACGTTGAATCGAACAAAACCAAATACTCAAACAAATCGAAGTAACAGATTTTCCGAATATGATTGCGATACGTCTGCCGTTTCTGAAGGCATTTGCAGTGAAAATCGTTCATCGTGAAGGAAGACACGAGTTGCACGTACGATGCGGCGTATAAATCTATTTATTTGCAAACTACGCGATCAACTATTTTCCGAAATTCATCGATCAATTTAAAAGCATAAAAAAATGTTCAGCTAGGGGTGGCACCTTTTTTATTGAATGGGCAATATAGAGCGAAAAACTATTTCTTCTTCACGTATACACCAAAATAAATAAACTCTCACTTTTATCACATCAAAATAAATGTTTTGATAAAAATCGTTTCTCTTCTCCTCCCCACAAAATAAGAAAAACAATGTTTCTGGCTACAGCTAAGAAATCCACACAACTAATTTTTTGCCTCTAGCAACAGATGTGCTGACCGCATTTAAACATTTGAAGGGATGTATTATATAAATAAATAGGGACCCATATCTCTATTTTGTGTGTGTGTGTGCTCTTGCTGGCTTTATATTAAAAAAAGGGGAGCACATATAGTGTGGTCAGGCATAATATTTATAATAATGTAGATGTAAGAAATCTCGTTTATCTGAATGGATTCGTCGATTGGCGGTGTCGTGTCGGTTCTATCAGTTGTCATACAATCGTCATGCATAGTTGAACTGGTTGAAGGCATCTGTGAGCATACATGCGTATCTTCTTCTGTTGCATAACTTGTCGAAGCTTCGGGATGTATGTCGAGTTCGGAAAAGTTTTCATGCATTTCAACGGTCACGTTCATTTCAGTGGAATAGCTGTGAGTGTCAAGTGGTCCCACTGCATCTGTTACAATGGCTTGTACAGAATCTTGATGGTGATCAGGTGATGCAGTCGTATTGATGGCGTTCATCGTATCGCTCGTGAAGTTGATGATATTCGGTGAAAAGCATGGCAGGGCTGCTCGAACTGGCTATCTGTTCCATGCGTGTTTCTAATTTAGTAAGGCTGTACGTGTCATCGCTGTTGGAAGAATGTGGTTCGGGTTCATGGGTGTGATACGTGTACGTGTTGTCATTATTCATGTTTGCATTCAACAAAGAGTTGTACGATTCGGCCAAACTATTCCCATAGCCCACATGGATAGTGCTGGCATGCGCATAGCCAACCGTTTCGTAGCGATTAATGCCACCGCTCAACATTGACGGTATATGCTGTTCAATTCGACCGTTTCTTTGGTACAGTAGTCGTGCATTGCAAACGTTTTGTCTTCACACTTTTCATTGCCGAACTTTTTTTAACCTCATTTCTCGAGGATGAGCTCGACTCGGCATGAAACCAGTGCAATTGAACATATCGCATATATCAGTGGCGCTAGTTTTTATAATAGGATTTGGTTCGGTCCTATCTACCTCAGCATTTTTTGCAGAAAATTTAAATAAAACGGCGACGAGGTAATAGACGCACCATTTGGATGTATTTCGAACGGACGGCGACACTATTTGAAAAATGTACCGGAACGTTTGCAAAAGCAGAATGATGAGAGTTGCGAAAAGCCTTTTCCCTATTTAAATTGAGACACAATTTTGCTAGAACAAGTAGAATCAGTAGAGACGCACGTTTTTTTTCCACAGATTTCTATTTGAAAAGACATAATGTAGAAAAGGAAGCAATCTGACAAGATAATTTCAGCAGAAAAACAAACAGTGAGCGACGTTGCTTGCATTAAAATAGTGAAGAAAAAGCTTTTGGTTTTTGAATTGAATAAAATTACAGTGACAAACGTGTCAAGCTTTCAAATGCGCACTGTCTAATGATTTGAATGTTCCCTGTTGGCCGCTAAATAAATTCATTCAATCACCGACTTCGCCTTAACCGACGAACGGTATTCAGAGACTATTTTAAGAAAATTAAAGTTCCGAAAATTCCTGAACTTTTCAGCCGTTCCTTGATATTGTTTCACTTCTGATGCTCGCTAGGACGTGTAGATTTTTAGTGTGATAGATTTCGTGAGGTGTGCGAGCGAATAAAAAACAGGATTTTTAGGGAATTTTGACGAATAAAGCTAATCGATGGTCATTCAAGTAAAATCAATTCTCATGTCATTCCTACTTTGACCTTTCCCGTTTAGAAAAAGTCAAATACAATCTCTGGAAATTATTTGAAATCTTGTCATGACACGTGATGTATGAACAGCTACTATTTACTCCAAAAAGTGTCGTGAGCATAGTAATTAACTGGTATCAACGGTTTTCTCTTTGAATATAAAATAATTTAAGAACAATTTTCTGGATACTTTGCGTGACATTTACCTGAATATTTTACGAATGCTTTTCCCTACAGGCTATATGCACGACCAGCCCAGTGTCATGTAAGATATCCCTATTTTTACGTCACAATCTCGCAGTAAGTTTCATTGAAATTTTAAGCTTTGTGAACGGTGGTTGACCTAAACAATGAACTGTGTATACAGCCCACTTTTTTGGCTTTTATTTTGGTCAAATGTAGCCAAGTCATCAGCAAATCATTTATCGAGTCCACTTCGCGTTTCAACGAGACACTTTGTACCGTACATGTATCAGGATAGCAAAGGCAACTTTCATGAAGGCTTGGAATTTAAATTGATGCAAAAAATGGCCGAGATGCTCAATGTGAGCGTGAGTTTCCAGGTCACATCTAACCATTCGGACATTTGTTATGACGTTGCAATGAAGTATAGTGAATTCTACATTGACTGTAAGATTTTCATGGTGTTCGTTTTCAGCGTCACGGACATTTGTATTGGTGGCATATTTCCAACCGAAGATATTTTGAAGTATAACTTGATGTCGGTAACCTATACCAGCGACGATTTGACTTGGTGTGTTCAGAAAGCATCGATGATGGCAAAGGCTTTTGCTCAAATGCATATAATTCAACCGTTGCCATGGTTTCTGATTATCTTTGGTTACGGATATGGGAGTGGAATCGTAATTTATTTGTTGGTACAATTCGATCTAAAATATAGACGGCGGAACAATTGCGACTGGTATCAAACTACTTTGTTGTTCACATTGCCGGCAGTTATTGGTATCACACCGAATTTTCAACCCTTGAGAGGAACGGTTCGCTTGTTTTTTGCCTTCGTCCTTATCACCGCATTCTTTTTGTTTCAAATAGTTTTTACGCGTCTTCACGACAACTTTCTCTATGCAGAAATATCATTGCATCAAATATCTTCGTTCAATGAAATTACGGACAGAGATTTTCACTTCGTCGGTTCACGGGAAGCTTTCAATTTACTGGACCGAAATGAAATGGTTACTCAAACAGTGACCTCGACGTAAGATGATCGCTAAATATCTCAATTTTTGTAGATTCCCCCTCACAGAATGGATACATTTTATGTTTGCGAGGATATTAGTGAATGTTTGGCTTTTGAACCAAATCTCAAGAGCATTGCAATTGGTGGCTCCCGTCAAAATATTATCAACTCGCCAACGAATTCCTCGTCGCAAATGTTTTGTTTCGATGTTCTAGAAAATATCGCCAGCTATCCCATTGCTCTGTACATGCGAAAGAATTTTACCTTGGAAGCAAAGATAAACGCGATCCTTCAACAGTTGCTCGAGTCTGGATTCTTCGTTAAATGGAAAAATGATTCAAAACTCGAAAGAAAACTGGAATCTACCGGCATGGAACCAGTGCAATTGAACATATCGCATATGTCAGTGGCGCTAGTTTTTATAATAGGATTTGGTTCGGTCCTATCTACCTCAGCATTTTTTGCAGAAAATTTAATTTTTTTGAAAATGAAACGGCGACGAGGTAATAGACGCACCATTTGGATGTATTTCGAACATTTTTTCGATGGACGGCGACACTATTTGAAAAATGTACCGGAACGTTTGCAAAAGCAGAATAAGAATTCCGAACCGCTTTTCCCATACTTGAATTGAGACAAAACAGTAGAATTGCACAATTTATTCCACAGATTTCTATTCCAAAGAACTTAAAGCACTCAGAAAGCGGTCTGAAGAAGAACAAACAAGGAATGTCGTTGCTCGCACAGTCGAGAAGTGGGTTTTGGTTTTTGAATTGAATGAAATTGTTATGACAAACGTGTCAAGCTCTCAAATGCACACTCCTTGAATACTGTCTAATGTTACTGTTACGCACAAAATCTCTTTGCAAATAAGGTCTGATGTAGTTTTGCGAGATGTTTAAATAAAGAAATTTCAGTCAAATGAACCTGAAGTTACATTTCATTTCGCCATTTCCATTTCTACAAATGTTTTCTCTCATTTGCTAGATTTTAGATTAAAGGGACAAAATTCAAAGTTAGTTGCGTTACAAATTTCGTCAACTGTGGACGGTCTTGGCTATGTTAGCAACAAATCAAACCACTATTTTTCTCAGAGGTCATACTTCTACGACAATTAGTTGCTGAAGTTGTAAATCGAGAAGTACGACTTGTGGGGTCGAAGACGTGGACCGTTAGTTGCGTTATCAGGTTGGCAGACCAAAATCTATGGGAGATATGACCAGAAAAGTAAGTTTTTTTTGTTGTCAAAAAACTTAAAGTAAACCAGATACGAAATTTCTTCCATGTCGAAGGCTTTTAACTAACACAAAATGCTGTTCCCATCTTTCATTACAGCGAACTGTGATATTCACTTTGTTATTTCCACTTTCTTCCATTTGTCACGGATTAAATGTATACTGAATTTTCAATTAACCAAAGAGCATTAACAGAGACTAAGGTTGTTTTTTTACGAATCTTTCAAAGGATTTCTTTCAAACCCCTTCAAACGATTTTGGAAAATGAGAATTTGAACAAGATGATAGATAGGCAATATCATCCTTGATCAACAGTTTAGACAAAAGTAAGCAATTACCTTTACCTAGCTCTTACACAATCAAAAATAAGTTCAAAATTAGTGAACCGTTTGAAAAAGTTCTATCATTGGAAATGAAAATTGTCCAACACAGGTTCAGTAACATGAGTAATCTTATGGAACGGATTGACTCAGTGGTAACGTAATACGTATTACCCTTCAACTAAGAAAACCCGGTTACAATCCCGTTGGAGACAAATTCTGTATAGGATTTTTCTTCAATAAGTAACGTACCCATTCTTCATAATCTGGGTAGTTGGGGTATTTGATGCTCTTCTACAGAAGATTGGCATGGATGACGCAACGAATTCAAAATGAATGTGTCTAAGTATTTGAGTCTAACTTAAGGCGGAGATATAGTTTGAACTTGGCAGCAGAAGAAATTCTAAACTGAAAAGATTTGCACACGGACAAAAAGAGTTGCATTTTCAGTGCGGTCCCCCACGGCTAAAACCTATAGGCGTGGTTCGGTTGGAAGTCACGATAAGCATGTGATTTCGAGTTATGGTTTCTTACACTATGACTTACTAGAACATGCATGGTTGTAAAAATTTGTGCATGCAAGCAAGGACACTCTAACAAAGTCACAAAGTTTGTTTACACACAAACTCTGTTACTTTTCTAGAGAGTTGCCTAGACGGTGCGTGCAGCTAACGGGATTTCCCTTTACAAAAGTCTTAATAGACTCAAATTCAGCCGGACTATGATAGATAGATAGGTATTGGTGGTATCAAGAGAGTGCTTTTCTGACAGCCCCACATATGACAACGAGGTTCATTCAAAACCAAAACAACATGAGAAATCTTAAAACTGAACCAAAATGTAAACCGTCATTTTGGAAACATACATTCGTGGAATTGTAAAACCCGACGAAAGCAATCCAACTCACATGTTAGTCATTTCACATACGATTTCGAAGTGTCCATACACACACTCACGTACAAATTATGTTGAATGAATAACATGAGATCGATTGAAACTATCATTTAATGTTACAATGAAGATGTAAAAAAGCTAGTGTCGACACTACAATGAGTTAATTAACTTTCTCAACTTTTTCAATTCATTAATCATGCATTGCATCATACACAAATAAAAGTGAGTAAGAAACAAAATTCAAAGAACCACCCTTTCAAGGTCAAAGAGACAAGTTCTGCAACTTTCACCTCAATTGTTCCACTCAAATGCGAAACCTTAAAAGCAAGTCTGAAAATAAATCAACAAATCCCGTTCCAACATTCCCCGACTAACAGAATATGCTGCATAAAGTTCAGAGAAAGTATATTTGAAGATGAAGTTTATATGAAAGAAAAGCGGATAAGGAAGATTTTCCAACTTTTATCGTTCATGCTAATTAAAACAGATGGCATTGCGTGTTTTATTAAAAAGTGGAAAAGTTCTTTCATTTGTCCACACAAATGCGGTGAGAAGATATTTGTTTTCATAGGTACAGAAAAAAATTTGGACGAAAGGGAGGTAGCTTTCATTCCTGCTAATTCATATTGGCGTAGAACAAATAAACATCCATAATACCAATACTTTCAATTGAATCACATTCGGCTTTCACAAATATGTAACGCATGTAATGCATCGCATACAGTTAGTTGACTTCAATTAGTGGTCTGAAGCTTTCGAGAGATTTGTTTCATTTGGCTTGCAAACTTGAAGCCTTCGAAAAGGAAGTCTCGAAATTGGATAATTCTGCTCTGAATTTACGACTTCGATACAAAAATGATGTTGGTAGCAGTCCTTACTGTGGGACAAGCATACAAATAATCCAAATAATCACAAAGTGGTTAGCCCTTCGTTGTGACGCTTACACTTGAAGCTAGTGCAGGGGGTTAATTTAAGCCAAATAGTGACTTTTCTGAAAATTTAGCATAGAAGACCACAATCAAAAACGTTTTGCTGTCATTTTATCAATTAAAAGGGTACAGTAACTGCATCTAAACTTCACTGACTATATTGCGTGGTCACTTTGTGGTGGACAGTACCGGACTGTAATGTAACTCTATTTGAAAAGGGGTCAAAATTTAAATATTTTCATACAGAAATCGAAGAAGCATGTCTTCAAATTGGCTGGCGATTATCAGAGTTGGGAAAGCAAAGCAAATAGATGAAGGTTAGCTCCACAAATACGTATAATCGTCACTACGCGTCGCTACCTGACAGTCGGTGACAAATTCAAATATTTACATGGGGAATCCACATATTTAGTGCGCCAAAAAGAATTGAATTACTGCTGATTTTTCATCAAACATAAGACGCACCATGGTGACAGATTCGTGTGAACAATGCGATAGAATGTAAATTCTGTGTGTTGTTTACATCAAATTTACAT
>JANTFA010148462.1:0-11422 GCA_026413405.1 Phytosciara flavipes | reverse complement strand
TTGATCCAAATCCGTCGCGTAAAAAAATTCATTTTCCACGAGGTGGCAGCTGTCAAACTTATACGGATTTATACAATCTTTAAAATATACGAAATATACAGCGTATATTTCTGTATATTTGCGGATATACCATCCAGAAAAAAACGAACGCACTCCGAATGGAAACCGAACGGTTAATTCGATATCAGCTTCGTGAACCCATGACCATCATATATGACATTTGACAACTGTAAAAATAGATTTGTTTACCAACAAAAATAAACGAAATGAAAAAATACGATTTTCTGGTGACAACGAAGAAAACATTAAAAATTCCTAGGACCAGACTATGATACTACTTTTCAACGTGAGTAATTTATTTTGCATTTTAGCACTCCGAATTTCATCGAATCGGAGGAGATTATTACTATTTTGGATCTGGATCATGGGCAGCAGGGTTGATTTACTTCTAAGCTAATTTGATTCCAGTCCTTGAATTCAATTTTTACTTGTTTGATAGTAGGAAGGCATATCTTCGAAATTATCTTCATTGAGTCCGGCTATAATTGTCTCATTAACCAGAACTAAGAAGCGGTTAAGAAGTTCAACGTTGCTCAGCTATGAAAATTGAAAAATCGTCCAGTTCTCAAATGGTAAACAGAAATTTATTGAATCGTAATGAGAAAATACAAAAATACGAATTCAAATTACTTAATGTGGTGCAGGAGAGCAGCTAAAACAATCTTATCCTTGTAAGGCATGTGCACGAATTTACACTCAATTCGTTCAAGCCGGAACACTTCTTTTTCCGTACTGAGTTGCCCACATAAAAATATACCGACCTCTCTCGAATCCATTGGTGAATGAAAAAATGAGTCCACTTGCTGAAATCTGCGTCCAATAACAACTTTTTCGCCCTCCATTAACGTAAAATGTTCGACTTGAAGTTGAATGTTTGGCCGAATTTGGCAATATGCGTCTGCTGGCGCTGCACCAAGCACAAACTCATCAAATTTATAGCCTTTGTATGATGGACAGTTGGGAAACAACGGCTGTAGGCGCTCCGTCTTTCCGATAAAACCACTTTCCGCAACTCTGTTATTCAATCGAAATACTTCTTCAATTCGATTCGAAATTTGCTGAAGAATACCTGATGGCTTTCGCACGAACGATTGCAATTGCTGATTGTAGTTTTCATTTCTGTACGCGGAGAAAACGTTAACGTTGCCGTATCGTCTCACATATTCACAAATGTGCAGTAGATTGTGAACGTTGGACGATGATCTATCCTCGCCGTAGATAGCCGGGAAATTTCTTACATATCGTTCCAACAGAGTATCTGCAACGTCCGCGTTCGCTCGAGCGTTGACTGTACTGATCAATCTGCATGCACATGCCAGATGAAGGAAGTGTTCATACACACCATTTGGAACACTGTCCTTCAGCACTATCATGCCAATGTATAAACAAAATAGCCGACCTTCGGTGGCTTTCCACTTATGAACGTATTTAAGGGATCTTGGCTTCCGAGCAAACTCTGCTCGTGGTATGCACGGATATAGGCTCAATATTTTTTCGTTCATTTCATCGTAATGGTTTTGCGAAACAACGAAATTGCAATCGCCTGTGACAATCTGTTTCATAAACTTCCGAATCACACCCAAGTGAATTAAATGCAGATCCTCAACTGGAACTTGTGTCACCATACCAAAACCGCTAGATTCCAAAATTGTAGGCTTGTTCAAAAATTCCGGTTGATGGTGATCTGGGTGAGTTCTTAAAGAATAGCTCTCATCAGTACGTGGATTCCCTTTAAATGTAGGATATGTGAGTCGATTGTTTATCTTCTTTGCAACAACGTCACAACAATGGCAACCATGTTTTGCGGTATGACCCTTTGTCGCAGTCATGTATGCCCGCTGAGGAGCATCACCACAAAACAGCAAAACTGAGAACGGCTTTCTTATTCTGGATGTGGAGACCAAAACGCCGTCTTTCATTAATTGTATTGCTTCGGCAGCAAAATCTCTGAAGTATAGATCGACACATGGCTTCGTTTCCCCTACGTACATCATGATTGTGAATAGAGGAATTTGCTGTAAATTCACAATTTCTCCATTTATTGGCATGAGCTGCGATGGAGAATCCTTAAATTTTGGTACACCATCAGAACAAACTTTCAATATGATTTCATCGACATCTCTTAATAACTGACTGTCGATTTTCGTCAACATATTTTCAATGCCGAAGTAGACGAACTCGCCAGGTCCCATATTGAGCGGAATGACCGAACGAGTTGGCGTTTCCAGGAGTGTCTTGGTGCATTTTGGAACTGGAACTCTTATCTCTCGAAGAAGTTTCAAAAGTTCATCCATGAAGTCGCGTGCTGTCTTCGAGCGTATGCACCAATCACTTAGCTTTAAAATGAATTCTTCGAACTCATCACTTGAATTAGCAGATCGGTTGCTGTCACTTGAATGAGCAGATTGCTCTCCATCACTGAAGTTTTCAGTTAATCCACTAGCAGTGCTGCATGAACTATCTAATTTCCATTCCATATCCATACTGAGATCGGTATTATTGCTCGAGTCCGAATCGTAGGTCTGCAAGTGAAAATAAAATCCTCGAGTTCACGTTTTTATGGCCAACAATTAAAAATTCTCTTGTAATGAAAATAGGGCAAATACTCGAAATCATTTGAACAATTTTCTTACCCAGATAAGATATACATAACTCATTTGTACATCAAGTACCGCATAACTTAAAATGTACATGAAGGGCCCTATGATAAGTGAGTGTCTAAAATTAGCCGTTTTTGGATTTTTTCCAATAAATGCAAAACTGTTGACAAACGTGGGGGGGGGATTTTGGAACATGATACAGTTCGGACTACATGTGCCTTTCAAACGAAACAAAATAAAGAAAATCGAGTAAAATTTACTCGAATTATACGCAAGTAGGGTCGAGTTTACCGTTCAAATGAAACTAAAATCACGAAATTTTGATAAAATTTACTCGAATGGTCGAGTTGAGGTTTCTCGCAATTAATTATTACCGACAGTATTGCTAGTTCAAAGTTGATATATGGTGCAAATGAAACGTATTTAATGCACCAATAAATATTGCAGAGAAAAGTTTGTCAGAATCAGATCAAGGGCTCGGAAGTTAGATGCCATAGAGTAAGCCTAAGTCGAGGGTAGGTATGTCCTTAGCGTCCGGCTTGAATTCCGATCATTACAAACGACATATTAAACCCAATAGCTCTCTATATTTTGAACGTGGCTAATTGTGATTATAATAATCTATTTTCATACATTTTCGTTTCTCTGGCCATTTTCGAAGAAAATGTTACGTTTCTTGTTGTTTTTTTTCCTCTACTCAAGTCGCATGTTACACACTACATGGATTCTATACTAAACATATTCAAGGAGGGCCTAGATCCTCAATACAATCTAAAAATAGAAAGAGTTTCACCTTTTCTTCAGTCTCTTCCAGAGTTTTTTTGCAGGTAGCCATTTGTTCTTTAAATTATAGCACAGTAGTGAAAAGACGCG
Organism: Phytosciara flavipes; assembly: GCA_026413405.1. Classification (NCBI taxonomy): domain Eukaryota; kingdom Metazoa; phylum Arthropoda; class Insecta; order Diptera; family Sciaridae; genus Phytosciara; species Phytosciara flavipes. The sequence continues at coordinate 7,889 of JANTFA010148462.1, read as the reverse complement.
AAAAATAATGAATTTTATGAAAATTACGTAATGTATTTTGTTTAGGAATTGTGATGACAGCTCTTTGGTCAAATAAATACTACGCCGATTAGGTGATCGTCGCTTGTTCAATGGTAGAAGAGAGAGAGATAGAGAGAATGACAGAAGAACGAGGGCGAAATATCTGAATGAACTCAAAATATTAGCAGGCGTTGGAATTTCAACATTCAAATGTCGTCTATTCAGTTGACAAAATATCACGTTTTTGAACTGAAAAGTAATTTGATGGTCGTCAGCGAAAAAACTGAATTTTTAAATAAAAAGTTAGAGTGTCGTTGTGTACAACATGAATATTATATCTGGTAATGTGCAAAATTCTACAATTCAGTTTTCTTTTCTTAAAAACAGTTTTTGTAATTTGTGTAAACAAATGATTAACGTAGACTTGAATGTCATCAGAAAACAATAATAAAGACAACAATCCGATCTTCATTTATTTCTAGTTGAACATCTTCCTCCTTTAACTGTGATTTCAAATGGAAAACCTGCAACTGCAGCTATTCAAAACCGAGTATTCCAGCAATACCAGCAAGGTACTACTCAAACATTTATTATGAAATCTAAACTAACATTTCCGTTAGAAAACTCGGTCAAATTTCATAGTTATGGTGTTAGTTTCTTGACTTCTGAATTGTTATTATTATGTACAACTATTCCAACCTATTCGACGGAAAATATATTCTAATCAATCACGGCACCGGGGTGCGGGTGTTATCAAATCGGATGTTATCAGATCTGGTGTTATTTTCTCAACTTTTTGCGTCATTTCTAAGTGACGACGGGCCGGACAGATGTGCCAATCAATATGTTTGAGCTAAAAGTCTAATCACTAATCCAACTTAACATTCATCCAGGTTGTACGAACTTGTAGTGAAAAATTTTAGTCACCAAAATTTTCTTTCGCTAGACCCTTGACCTTCAGTCAATGGAAAACTTCGGCCTGAAAATTGTTTACCTGTCGATAATCGATAGTTGCCACAAAAGTTCATCTAGTTTCAGAGCGAACGGTTTAAATGTTAGTTCATATTTTGCCTGGCTCCTGTAAGGATTTGTACTTGTAGCCGTTGCGATTCGATGAGACGGATGAGAGGTACCGAAGGCTAACACGGTCGAATTATTGTTTTTAATCCTTAATAATTCCTGAAGAACTTATCGCTACTTTTTCTATCAATTTACAGCCCGGAACGAACCACCGTTGAAAATTGTTTCCAAAACAAACTCAGTCATCAAAGCAGACGTGGTTACTAAAGCAAACGCGGTTGCTAAAGCAAACACGGTCATCAAAAATGGATGTGGAAAGTCGTTGACAATCGTATCGAATGGTAAGGCGGTATTTGAAAAAGGAACTGCAAAGCAACCAAAACACGAAGGTATGTAAGAGTTCGTTAATAAGATTTCCACCAGCATTTAAACACTTAGATCTACAAGGGCCTCACATTTCAATATTTCTTTAATTGCTCCTCTTCTTTCGAATTCGGTGATTATGTTCTAATTTTGTTATCATTCTCAAAATTTACGAATTTTTTCTTCGCCCTTTTTTATTAATGGACTGATTCACTTTTTTAGATTTAAGCTTGAATCTACTGAAATATTTGAAAATACTATGAAAAACAACAAAAAACTTGCTCGTCACTGTGTCTGTACGTACATCCTATGGTAGTACAAAAAAAATAATTCATGCAAAATGAAATACGTTTTCATCTCAAAGCGGAAAGCTTCCTGATTTTTTCACTGCTACCATTATTCCGTACTACTTTTAAGACTTTAAAACGTAGAGTTAGAAATGGTGGTCAGTTTGTATATTGGGTTCACGACTTTCGTTGTTAAATTTCGGTTTTTATGTGTGATAATAAGGACAACCTAAATATCTGTGGGGCCCCCGGACCCATTTTTTTAAAAATTGTTCTGACTCCATCAATCATCACACTTAAAAGAACTTTACTGCTTATCCCATGCGAAAGTTGAACATTGCACAACAATATGTCCCTTGCGAGAATGATTCTTTAAATTGTTGAACATTTAAGTGTGCAATCGTGGTGACTACATATTGGATGCTGTACGTAAATTAATTAATTCGGAAATAATTCAAAACAAAAGAAAACTCTCAAGTGGGTTTTTGAGGAACTTGTTCCGGTAACTGTTTTTCGACAAGTTTAGCTGAATGCCTCGCTTTCGATTCGTATATGCAAACTCTACACTTCCGAAAAGACAGTTACCAAAACTTGTCACTTAAAAACACACTTCATTCAAAATCCTAATGTGATGAATCACTCTCACAACATGCAATATAAACTGATACCACTGTATGTGCGACAGTTTGGCTGGGAGTCATTCACAAACTACATACGAACTCTAAATTATGTATGAAGCGTGCGCTTTTGTCAGACCACCCGTCCCCCTGTATAGCGTGCGTAATTTGTGAATGACACCTTGTTAGTAAATACACATACCGTACGCATACTCTCGTGTATATGGCCCATTCTCAGCGTTGTTCACATTACTTCTACCAATTTTACAAAATCAAATGGAATTTTACAGAACAACAAAATAATTCCGATGAAATTCTTGTAAATTTTATAAAATTTTCAGCAGTAATGTGGACAACGCTTTGTATGGGCCATGTAGTAATAGTAGATTACTATACCAGGGAAGTACCTAACTTGATACTTCGTATCCAAATGAGAACAAGTATCCGAAGGCTTCAAATCATCTTAATACCAAAAAACAAATTATTTCCCGTGTGAAGTATGCTATCTTACTGTACGAGGAGAGGTAAGGTTCTTTCACTCGGCAGGGAATAGGCACATTATCTACCTAGAAATATAAAATGTCATAAAGCTACAGAAAGTATAACTCGATACATACTTCCTATTGCAGTAATCTACCATTCCAGTAACGTCTTCCTCAGTACTTACGCACATTTCATACTTTCTCGCTTTTAGGTATACTCCCCTCAATTTTTCCAGCTGTTCGGAAGGGTAAAAATGCCAAGAAAACCAAGTTTAAAATCCCGGAATTGGAAACGTCTTCCTCCAATGCTAAAGGACCATTATTGCTGGTACTTTTGTAGATGTACGTCAATTTGCTCAGACCCTAATTATTTTATTTCTGAATTTAAGGAAAAATACAGCGCGGTTTCTGCTCCCGTGCCTTTCTTCGGACAGTTCAAGTCACGGATACCGTTAAAAACGACTGCTCAGGCATGTACAGGTAATGAGATGGATTAACTCTGCATTTTGTACATCATGTAATGTAAATATTTCATCTTATTTTTAGTGACCTCAAATGAAATCAAACCATCTGTTCACGAATCCGTTATAGACCGTGATCTGATTACGGACGATGTAGAGTTGTTCAGTGGAGGTGATGAACATACAATGCAAGGGTCGTATTTAGATAGTGCTGTAGGTGGAGAATATGCGGACGACATGGTTGTGGAGACTTATGGTAAACACGTTTTCGAAAAATTTGAGTAAAAACTTTTGTATTTTCTAAATATTTTTCACACAGAAAAAGGCGTTCAGACTGACTGTTACTGTCAGTGCTATAATCGAGGCGGCAGCGATGACGTCAAACAAGTACTAATTGCAGTTGATAAAATTTCTGCAGAGCTGAGAGATCTGAAATCGAATATCACTGGGAAGGCAGTGGTGACAAAGATGAAGGAACTCTTTCCCATAAAGTCTGAGATGGATCTGCTGAAAATTGACCATAATATTGAAAATACAGAAAACTTCGAACTGCGTCTGGTAAATACTGTGATAGTCCGCAACTTTCTAATTTCTTATCTTCACTTTCCGTTTTAGAAATTGTATTTGAAATACTTAAAGCCGAAAAACAGCGCAGTTATCTCGACAGCTTTTAAAGAGTTGTTCGCCGACGTTTTCTTTATTGGCAAGAACTGGGACGGCTCAAACAAAATGAAACCTCTCAATGTTTACAAATTTTTTGAAACGATCCTGTTCGGTGAGTTACTTCGATGCAATTTTAATTCATCAAAATTTATAAGATTCAGAAGAAGTTTCGCTCCGGCTTCCGGATTATATCCAATTTAATTTATTAAACGGATCAATCTCCGGGACTCGTCTTACGAATTCTGATTCGTTTTAAGAAAATGTTCCAAATATTTCTAAACGCAATATGTTGCATTGTTGTAATGATCCATGGTGATGGATGTGAATTGAAATCGGTTGATTACCAATGAGCTGGCATGAGCGAATTTCCTATATTTGATCATCTTTAACCTTATTACGTGACAAATTGTGTAGTTTTTCATCTTGAGTGACCGTATACAAATGACGTTATGCCAAATTCTGGTATTTTTGACCCCCCTCCCCCATAATCAGAATATTACGTCACATTTCATTGACCCCTCCCCATCCAGGACAAAAAAAATCAAAATTGTTCGTTTGAAAAAATTAGACGCATTCTTCCATACCTCAATGGAGGTAACGCTTGCTTTCTGAGCGTCAAGTTTACTTTCTTTTGCAACGATTTTGATCATGCATCGTGGGCCTTCGTCAACATGAGCTCCACATCTTCTTATCATATTGGATATTATTGCCAACAGCTCGTTTCAACGTTGAGTAGCCATAGCCACAAACACCCTTTTCTTTGAACTCGCGAAAGTAGCAAAATACGGACAGTACAAGTACAAATTATACGGATTGACGTCGAATTCTTGAAATCCAATCTCATTTACTTTTGGTAATTTTTAAAATTTAACGTCCAAATCCATCACGACTTTTAGAACTCCCCCCTCTACGGCGTGATGTAATTTGTGTACGGCCCCTGATCCTAGATAACTAAAAGGACGGCAGGAGTCCGTTTTAAGGTAAATGGTAATGGGAAAGCATTATTGAGAGAGGCACAAATATGTGACATCTATATCCTGACGACCTTAAAACCTAGTTTAGTGATTTAGAATAAGGACGAAAAACTAGTACCTGTTACAGCCGAAGTGTGAACTAGTTACTGAATGTAATAGTTGCATCAACAAAATTTAATTGTGTCCTTCAAAGTGACAATGTTATCAGTAAACATATAATAGAGGGCATCGACGTGTCATACAAACGGAACATCATAAAATCTCTTATCAAAACTGACCGGTGTCGCCATTATTTCACTTATGGAAGCAATAACGTCACTATGGAAAAGCTACTAGATGTTCCCGTTTACTTCACACAAAAATTGCACATTTAGGATTACAATTTCTTTTCATGTGGCGATATACGTTCACTAAATAATGTTACTTCATCACCTCTTTCCAGTTTTATAACTAGTTCTTTTCTTCTTTTGTTTCTCAGACTCTTGGAAGAACTCCTCATTCACGAAGGACATCTACATATCAGCAATGAAAAGCGAAATTAAAAAGGCTCATGACCGGAAACGCAAGCGCCCGAGTTCGGCGAAAGTGGTGTCGACTGGGATGCAAGACGATCCCGATTTGATTTTTGACGCGTAGCTCAATTGACTGCCTACTCTTGGTTTTGGTTACATTAAATTGTGTTTATAATTCAAATATTTTTGTTTTCTTCTTATCAGTCACATAAGAGTAAGAACATGAATTTCCCAATGAAATTTGACAAGAAAACATCGTTAAATTAGCGATTATTCAAATGACAACTTACGATTTCGAACTTACATGCTATAAGTCGCAAGTTCTAGATTTGGGAAGATAGAGGACTATACAGAGTCATTAGAAACCGACCTACCTAGAGTTAAATCAATAAGCCCAAAAACTTAGAAGATAGCCTAAGACAACCAATCAAAATCTTGAAGTACTTGCTGGAGAATTTTCTTCACAGTTCATTGTCATGGAAGCTGCAACTGGCCCGAATCGAGGTCATGACTATTCGATTTCATTTCAGGAATTGCTTGCATAAACAGTGGTGCTGAAGTCGAATTAGTAAAAGCAACGGAAAAATTTTCTCCACTTTTTTACATGACTGTGGATTGATTCCTAAAGTTTGATGAATCTACATGTTCCAAAAAATCTGCGCTTTCAACTTATGAGCTTTTGAGTTATAAACATCTGATTTAGGACTTATAAGTTCGGATGTATATATGTAGCAATTCACGAACTTGTCCCATAACTAACAAAGTTTAAACCAGAATATCTCGAAATCCTTTGATATTTTCTTAGAGCATAAGAGGATCACTAGCATACCATTTAAGGTTCCATGAAGTTTGCTCTAAGAAAAGTCTCACCGATTCCGAGCTATTTCAAGACCCAGTTTGTTAGTCACGGAACAAGGTCGTGGAATCTGCCATATGTTGACTTATACGTCATTTGCATAATCTATATTCAGACGAATGAAAACAGCTAGCCACACAAATTTTATTTTTACATTCACACTTTCTTCTTCTTATAACCCTCAACTTTATATCGACAAATTAAAACCAGTAGGTGCACATCTAAGGTTGATATTACATTGTGAGCTGATTCAATTTTATCTACACACCAGATTATACGAAGAGCAGCCTTTTTATTCATCAAAATATTTCATTAAATCAAAATGGTCTAGAGAATGTTTCGACTGATGATGGGTGCAAAAAAATATCAAGCGTCGAAACAGTAGCTTTCGAAAGACCAGCTTTCGAAGGGCTTTCGATCAGTCGGTATTTTTGATAGACACTAATCGCACGATCCGCTAGATCTAGTGTTACCTTACCTAAGAAAGAATTTTTTGAATTGTTCGCTTATGTAAGCGTTCTACTGGTGGAAAATATACGAAATCGAAATAAAAAAGGCTCATGACCGAAAACACAAGCTGAGCAAACTGTCCTGCTATAAATGTCGCAAAAGTAAATAAAAACAGTGCTATTTATACATATAATTTTGTTGTAAACATTTGACTATATAGATTTTTTTTGATTTCTTTCACCGAAGTTTATTGTCTCGAAAACTGAAGTAGTAGAAGTCTAATCCTAACCGACGTTATTTGTTAGAAATTTGAGCATTAGTAGTTCCACTTTAGTAGATACTTGTAGACCCGTACGAGCTCGAAGGTAAGCAAAATCAGTCGAGCCATCTAGATTACGATTGAATTAATGATACTTTGTAGGTCGGGTTGCGATTCTTCGCATACACTTCCGGCTGATTTGCTTGTATACAAAGTTGAAACCGCGAAAATCACAACAATCGAAAAAAAAAGTTTGTCAGAAGCGGATCACGGGATCAGAAGTTAGAGCACATCGAGCTACTCTGCCGTACAGTCAAGGTGAAAGGTATCTCTAGTAAAATTTCATCCGACTTTTGTGAAGTTTTTTTTGAAAACGATAAGTAAATGTCGATATTGCTGGTTTTGTTCGAAGAGTACAATTTTCACCGTCAAATTAGATACAATCATTGACTTTTGTGTTTATAGAGTACTTCCAAATTTTCAATTTTTATTCCTTTGAAAACTAAGAACTGATATAACACCAATATCACTATCTGGGAGAATATTAGAACTCAATTAAATAATTATTTAAAGTTGACGTAATCCCTAGGATGTTATTCCGCTTTTGTAAAAGTGAGATTGAAAAAGTTCACCTGATCTCAGTCTTGAACTTTAATAACTGAAGAATACATCATTCATAAAGTAAGATTTTGGGTTTATCATCAAAAAATATAACGAAATGGCTATAGTACGGATCCATAATAATAATAAACAATATAACCTAACCAGCTGTCAAAAATACCAATACAAACGTAGTTTGTCAAAAAACGATTTCGATCGAATAATGACAGCTACGACGCGTTCACATTTTCCTGGAGGGCGTTGTTCATACCACGGTAGGTATGCTGGTATTTTTTCGCACACGATGTCTTGTCGACCTCGGCTCCGCCTCGGATCGACAATCGG
>JANTFA010148440.1:0-11424 GCA_026413405.1 Phytosciara flavipes | reverse complement strand
AATACTCATGATATGTACAACCATGAAATATATGCTGGGTATTGGCTTCGTCGTGTACATATATTTTGTTGATTATATATGAAACTATGTGTGATCATGCACGACGGCTATAATCATTTTCATTGTTCGGTTGCGGGTATTATGAATGAAAAATCTTTTTTACTCTGTTTCGTTCACATTTTTAGATTCGTACGAAGTACGAGGGTCTCATACTTTCATTCTTACGCTTGTAATACGTCAATTTCGAACCCCGGAGTACGGGCAATCCTTCAGTAGTCGCACATAGATGCCAAATGAGTGAGACGAAACCAATTTTGATCCAAGTATTCGAGACAACTGCTAGATGAGCAGTGGTGCTATTTTCGAGGTCGAGTTGAGGTTTCTCGCATACCGGCTATATTGCTCGTATACAAAGTTCACATATGGTGCAAATGAAAAGAATTGACTACACCAATCCAGGAAAACAAGTTTTCAAAATCTGATCTTGATCTCGGAAATTAGAGCCCATAGAGTGAGCTTAAGTCGAGCTACTCGGCCGTACAGTAGAGTTTTTTTTTCGATATCTCGAATCAGTTTTATCCGAATTTCATGAAAAAATTTGGTTTGAAAGGTGGGCGTGAAGCTGTAGAACTGTTCTCAGTGAAGAACTGTTTCCAGTGACATAAGAAAATGGCGACCAACCACCATTTTGACTTTTTGTGTTTTCCGGCCATATATAAATTCAACTCGGATTAGTTGATCAAGTTCATCAAATTCGTGGACAATCCTGTATCATTGAATTTAGTGAAGGCAGTGGGTTCACCTCTCTCATTGCTGGCGACTGGTTTATAGCACCACGAGTTATCATCGGGTACACGTAAGTGGGCCCGAAAAGAGGGAAAAGATGGACCTCATTGAAACCACGCAGTCGAATAGGGTGAACGATGATAATTTATGCAGAACCTGAATGATTGTTGGATGCGAATGAAGATTGGAGGTAGATAAAAAGAATAGCGGATGGTACGGGTATGACAATGAATTTGATGAATATGTCTTTGACATTGAACGTGAAATTGAAAGGAAATCTGTGAGGTAAATTGTGCAATTGATTAAAATTTGATGTGAATATTTGAAATCGAGCGACGGTGGTTGTTGTTAGTACGTAAGTTCAGACGCAGCAAGTTGCGGTGTAGCGCTGGCTAATGATGCTTTGCATCAATAGCTTGATGGGGTTCTAAGGGGAATTTTTTCATAGCACTTCGTGTTGTTACGGGTTTCACGTTCATGCCCTACTAGTACTGTTCACAGGAGCCAGACTTGTGAAAGTCTTGCCTTGTCTTGATTTTGATGAATTTTTTTCAGAATTTAGTTTTCAAATTAGACTTCCTACGGGACTATCGGAATAACATTTTTAACAGGTGATTCGTTAGAATGGAATGATCGGAATATGCAATGCTGCAGAGTAGTTCTACGCATTTTATGGACAACCAGCTACATGTCGTACATTACTCGTGCGGGTCCCCCCTACGTTTTTTATGATTCTTAATACATGTTGTTGCCATAACATAATGAATATAAGTGCAATGTACATCATCATCATTATCATCATCATCGTCTCAATACAATATCGCAAAACATAAACATGCAAAAATTACATATGTTTAATGTATATGACCTGCCACTACTATGTATTCAAACAAATAAAAGAAGACCAACAGCAAAACAGCAACATAGTATGGGAACAATGTGTGTATGTTGTTGGTGGGCGAAAGCTTTCGTCGTCGTCTTTTTCTTTTCTCGTTTTTTTATTATTTTGTATGAAACTCTGTTGTATTGCATAATTCGGTTGTTGTATTTATCGTAATTGATTTGGGTTTCCATTGGTATGGTGGCGTTGTTAAAATATGGTATATGGGTTATTATTACGAAATAAATTTGCCTAAGGGTTGATGCACTGAGTTCCTTTCCAGAGCCCCGAGAACATGAATGTGATTGTAGATATGTTTTCACTTTAAGAAATTTAATGGTAACGAGCAGAAAAAAACTTTCTTGATTACATATGGCATGCGAAGTAGAGATTACCAAAATGTTAATGAGAGTGTGGCAGTAGTCGGATAGTCGAATTGAAAGTATGGAAAAAGGAATTGATTCAGGTCTCAGTTTCGATTTGCTAGGGGAAAGGTCAAGCGAGAATTGGACATTTTGGTTGAAAATGTTCTGGGTGTAATGACTAGCACAAAGTTTCACGTGTTTAAAATGTAATGTTGAATATATTAGTAAAGTATGTAAACTTTATAAGTGCTGTCATCAGATTAAAATCACTGATAACTCGACAAGTACGCAGTTTTTGAGCTCTACCCTCTCAAATACACACAACTTAAAGGGGGGTGAACACTTGTCGAGTTATTAGTTATTTTAATCTAATGACAGCACTGAAAATTCGTGACGTCATTTCTTTACGACCCCTTGACATTGTTTTATGAGTCGACTCCCAAGTAAACCCTGTAAATATGGGTAAGATTCATCATTGACTCAAATAAGTTCATACTCTTTGTTAATATATTGCTGATTTCAATCGAATGACAACACTGAAAAAGTGCATGTGATTTGTGTACAGCCCCCAAATGCTTTTTAGACTGTAGATATGTTGAGGCTGCACACCAAATATGTGACAATACGCATCTCGTCCAACTACAAAATGAGTCGTTCAACTAGTTGTATACAACGTTCTCCTCAAAAAAGGTAACGAAAGTTTTACTTTGAGTCACTGAGCTGAGAAATAGTATATCAAGCGCCAAGTTCGCTCCGCTCGGAAGGAAAATTTGAATCAACAAGTCAACAATTCAATACATGCTGCACACGGTGCTTTCATAATTTACTTACTTTACTTTTACACTTCTGCGCCTCGGCCTGATTGAGAATCTGGTTTCAATGTAAGTGGCTATCCATAAATGACGTCACGCTTTTTCAGTGTTGCCATTTAAATAATCAAAAACTAGAATGATGATTATTAAAAATTGGATTAGTGGTTTAGTTTTTATAAGTTTTTATTGCCAAGCTTTCGACACCATTTGTTGTCATCATCAGAAACTAGAAAAATGTGGACTTTTGAAAGGTCAAATGTATGGTTGACTACCTCAATATACCCCCTAAATTATGGGTCAGGAATGCACTTGACCTTCAACGCTTCAACAAGTCCATATTTTTCGAGTTATTGATGATTGTACGATGACAACACTGAAAAAACATTACTTCATTCATGGATGGACCTTAACCTGTCATTCGCTAGACTTTGCCAATTCCTTAGTCTTAGCGCACACAGGCCTGACTCGACGCCGTCGATCAATCTCATTTTTGGGCGTCCTATTACACTTCGTCCTTGTGAAACGATGGGGAACAACATTGAGAGAGCTCTGTTCTTTTCCATGTGTGCTAGAGCTAGACGCCCTGTCCTCAGACCGAATAGTTGATAAATTAGTGTACGACGTGATTCACATTCTGGAGGTCTGGGGTTCCAATCGAAGGATGTTTATTTCGAAGAATATTTCGGATTATAATAAATTTTCAAGTAAACCATCGAATACAATGTGGAGATGTCTCACCATTACACACTGAAATGAGTTACAGAATGTGTCGTATTATGACACTCGGTTGCAGAGAGGTTTTTTTTTATAGAAACTAATTGTGTAAAGTCCGCAGGCCAAATGTGACAAGAAACATTGTGTGGCTAGAACATCATTTATCACCAAGTTTCATACAACGTTCATCTCAGAAAGGAGGCAACGAAACTGTAATCATTTCGTCGCTGCGTTGAGAAAAGTTAATTACAATAATCTAATAAAATGACGAATAAACGAAGTTGTTTGCTTAAACACTCCAAAAAATACTCTAACGACGTTTTGGGGGTTCACCAGAAAATTTCCATGAATATTTTATTCCGAAATCTCAGCTCGGGATTTGTTTTTATCACGAATTCATTATTCGTTGCTAAAAACAACAGACTGTCTCTGCTCGGCTTTCACATCTTCTGGGTTTTTTCTTCTTCTTCTTGGGTTGTAGGAAATTTATCTATGATATCGCTCATTGTTGGTATGATTTGAATATCTAAATAAACCATGTCAAGTTTTATGCATTAAGGAAGAAAGGAAGGAAGAAAAAAAAACTTTTCCATTCAAAGGAAAATTAAATATATTCAATGTGTGCGTGTTTGACAAAGCAAAAAGATACACAAAAATTTTCATTCTTTGTAAATCATTTCCATCTCTGAGTCCTCGTTATCTGTATGGTATATATGAGATTCCTAAAAGCCAACGAAAAATTGCAAAATTTGCCATTCAAACAAATTTTTTTGGCTGCTGCTTCTTCTTCTTCTTCCAGTTGTATAATACAAAATTAAATAACCCACATTAAATGAACCACTTATCTTTCATACTCTCCTTGAAAAATGTAGATGCTGATGGCTACTTATTAATTTAATTTAATCGTGACTTTCGACTTGGACTTGTGTTGTCGTATGAAAATTTCTTCTTCCGACGAGGAGTTTTTTTTTCTTCCTCTTCTTCTTTATCGCAATAATACTTTTCCCTTTGTTATTTATACATAAAAATTTAATTTTTCATTATTTTTTCGCTTTTCATTTGTTAGAATATGAAATTGTGCGCGATATAATACAACATCGCCGAGGCTATACATATATTTACGTTTAAAGCTTTATTAATGGCGGGGCGTATGTACTCTGTTTTTTGTACATAGAAATTGTGCTGAAAAGTAGATTAATTTTGATTTTATTTCCCTGATAACAAGCACATAAAGAAGAGATTTTGATTAAACAAAAACCTATTTTAATAGGTCAGAAATTTACAAAATTTTGCGATGGAAATTATAATAAAAATTGATATTCGCGAAAACACAAAGAATGAAGTCTTCGTGGAAGAATGGGATAACTTTAATTGCGATAAGGAAAATAATTGGAAATTTCTCATTTCAACAACAGGCGATCGTTGGCCTCCCATACGAAGTCTAATTTAAACATTGATCTATGGAAGAAATCCACCAAAATTAAGTGAATTTCATTTGAGATATATGCAAAGAACGAAAATCGACGAAAATCCAAAATGGCGGCTGGTGGCCATTTTCTTAGGTCATCGAATACGGTTTAACCGCTCTACCGCCCTTTTAAACAAAAAAAAAACTCATTAAAATCGGATGAAATTTACTCGAGATATCGACAAGAAACTCTACCTTCTCTGTACGGCCGAGTAGTTCAACTTAGACTCACTCTATGAGTTCTAACTTCCGAGTGAAATATCCGATTTTGACAAGCCTTTTTTACCTGGATACCTTTCATTTGCATCATCTACGACTTTTCTGCGAGCAATACAGCCGGTAATATATGCGAGAAACCTCGACTGGACCTCGACCGTATCTCTAGATCGGCTCGACCGATTTCGCTCATCTTCGAATTTGACCTCACTTTTTTGATTACCTTTTTGGGAAAAAAGTTTATTGATATAGCATTTGATTTACTCAAGGCATCAACGTGACGGACAGACGGACGGACAGACATTTTTTAAATTTCAGATTCGACATCCATAGGAACCTCAAAATGCTATGCACAACCTCCCAACCCCCAACACGAATTGTTACAAACGGCATAGCAATCCTAATAGCCTTCCGTACGGGGCTGAAAATCCACCAAAACCAAGTGAAATTTACTTGATATATTGGCAAAAAGTACGAAAATCCAAATGGCGGCTGATGGCCATTTTCTTAGGTTATCGAAAACAGTTTTACCGACAGAAACTTCACTGCACGGCCGAGTAGCTCGACTTGGGTTCAATCTATGTGCTCCAACTACCGAACCCGTGATCCGACATCCGATTCGACAAAAAAATGTCACTGAATTGGTTTCGTCAATACCTGTCATTTGCACTTGGTACAACAATACTGCCGTACAAAGCAGAAGAACCTTAAGTATTTCGTAAGTTTCTGATGCTTTGTAAGGCAGAATACCGCCGGTAATGGAAGAAACTTCAATTAGACTTCGAAAATAGCACCAATTCGACCACATCTTTGGATCGGCAGCGTTTGTCCTTACTCACTTATTCGAATTCGACTTGCTACAAACGAGTGAAAGCATAAGGCCCTCGTAATACGAGGCTCGTATTTCATACATGTTTAAGCATATTGATCACAAACTATCATGCAACGAAAAGCTAATCTCCTTAAAACTCCTCGATACTACTCTCCAGTTGCAAAATGACTAATCAATGGATTTGACAGTGAACAATAGTAGTAATACACCAAATTGAGAATTGGTTTCTGTCACTAGATTTGATGTTATCAAATGAACGATGTGATCATGTGAAATCATGTGACAAAAACCATTGAACGTATATAAGAGAGTATCGCCGTACGTTCACTGACAAAAACAGCTACATTCCTCAGCTAAGTCCATACAACGTTCTCTGCAACCAGATGTTAGATGTAAATGTCGGTCCACTCATATGAATTTGCACTTATATCGCCTAATTAGCTTAAACACAGTATACGAGGTTCAAAGTTTTATTGATAAATATTGGGTTTCGGTGTCGAAGGTTCGAAATTTGATTAGGGCAGGATTTCTATTTGAAGTTAATGGTTTAAGAAGATTGACGAAAACTATGCACGAAAATCCAATTCGTCACTAGTATCAAAAAGCAGAAAAACAGAGCGAAAAAAACCCATCGAACGTCACCCAAACCAAACGATGCATGAAAGAGTACAAAGAATTAAAATACCACAGTTTCGAAGTTAGATTACTAGAAATGATGATACTGACACAAGAATCCTTGCATCAAACACACATGAACAAGTCATAGGTTACTTGGATTGTTCAACAAAATGAACTTTGGACCAAAACCATCATCATAAACTGGATACTGGAGACCATCCAACAGAACACATAAGGGCAGAAGATCAGAGATATTAACATAACAAATGGAACAGCAGGCACAAGTGTGGCAATTGATTGATTGAAATGGTAAAAGTAAAAGATATAGGCGGCCTACATATACAATGTATATTAAGAGGCTGCAGGTTGAAAAATAAGAAATATTTAGATTTTATAAAGGATATGTACCTCACGTAAATTTCTGATACAATTGTCTGAGATTATTTTCTTTTGCTTGAATAAGAACGATATTCATTGCATAATGACAATAGTTCAGTCTTGTTCTCCATAAATGAAATAAACGGCAATCTCAGATATATGCAAACGTATAGCTGCTAAGGAAACAAGTGAAGTCAGGACATTTTATGATCCATTAAAATTTAACACGCAAAGTTCCACGTTCGCCTTGTTCACGGTTGAAAACGAATTCAATTTTTTCTTCATTCTTCAAATATACTTCTGGAAATGAAAGACACAAACTTGTGAAACCGTAAAACTAGAACAATGAATAATATCAAATTACGTAATTTCATTAATAAAAACTGCACGTATTGTCTGCCATTGTGTCACCTTAATAAAAGCAAAGCGATATGTACATTTTATTGTATGAATAAACTTAGAAGTTTCTCAATAAAAGTGTACAAAGTGATGGAAACGCTTCTCTGCATGCATTTCCAACGAATTGGATAGAATTTTGATGCACCAGTGTATCGACAAATGAAGTAAATGTGAATATCGTCACAGACAGCAAACACATCAACAGTATTTTCATCGGGTCTATTACTTCTTTCAATCAAATTGATTTCAAATCTTGTACTTCCTTGAACATACTGTTACTATATAAAGACCGAATCAGCCGTAGATTTTCATTAATTTTATGTTCGTCGTATCGATAACAGATGAGAAGAATAGAGGCTTGTTTTCGTCTCAGTTCGAGACCAATATGCCAATTGAACGATGACTAAAATGATTTGTCAGCTCTGACTCCAGGACATTTCTTGGTTGGCAACCTTGGACCAAGCAGCAGATTGCGCCTCGTAGAGGCAATTGAACGAGATTTTTGGAAGAAATGGAGAGAGGAATATTTGAACGAGCCTTAGAACCGACAGAGAGAATTACAATCACTACAGTTCTAGTTAGGATACACAGCACATGTTCAGTGACCTCAGCCAATTCAGAGCATGATCGGTTAACATATAAATATCACTAACTTCTCCGTCGTACTTGAATATCGGACACTCGTACAGCAAATGTTCTGTGGTTCACTACCGCATTGACAACTGGATCTGTTAACCATCTTCCACTTATAGAGCATGTCGTTGCAGCGTCCATGACCAGTTCTTAATCTATTCAAGTTGCATCAAATCTTATTACTATAAAGGCTAAATTCTTTAGACTTTGACGTGTGAGTGTTTAAATCGAATAGAGGTCGGTAACGATGCCATTTTGTATCCAATACTCTTTGAATACTTCCTTGGGGTTGAAGTTATTGACATCGAGGACGTAAGCAGTTGCAATGGTCGGTTTTTTTGATTTTAGACGTTCAATTCTAGGCAATAACACGTCTGTATGTATAGAGGCACTTCGTCTAATGAACGGTGGCAAAGTATTACAAAATTCTGGTAGCCATACGAGCGCTGATGATTTGACGGTACCGGTGATTAATCTCATAGATTTGTTTAATTCGACGTCGACCTTGTGCGTGTGTGTGAGCATTATTTAGCCACGATGAGCTACAGTACTCTGCGCATGAATTAATCATGGCCAGTGCTGTTGTACGTAAGCAAGATGCATATGTGCTTCAGGTTGTGCCCGTGAGTTTACGTAGCAAATTGCTTCTTGTTGCGTGCTTGGGGCATAGTTTGCCGATGTGATTTCTGTATACGTTAACGAAGTTTTACTCCCAGAAAAGACGGTTCGAAGTCGTGCTTCAGTAGAGCACCGTCAAAGACAATATAAATTTAGCCAGCTTGTTAAGTTGCACTTCTTGCCAGTCGAAAACTATACAAAATTAACTGTTTTTCTTTCAGTCTCAGAAATGAACTATTCCGATGCGTTTCGTCGGATGGAACAACAAATTACATTGTGCAATGAATAAAAAGACTCATGTCATTTAACCATATAATTCAAATACTTATTTTATATTACACACGACACAAACAATGTATTGGATGAATGTGCATTTTAAAGCTTTATTAGATGACTTCAACAATCTTTCTTTCTTTTTTAATACATTTGATTGACATCGTTAAGAAAACAAAACAATAGCTGAAAAATGCATTCAGAGATTTATAGAAAAGTAAAAGAAATAAAAAAACGAAAAGTATTATGAGAAAATAGTGTAATGCTGAATGCAAAACATGTAAGGAGAATAAATTACAATAAGAAAAAACAAAACAAAAAACCTGCGAAACATAAACAAGAACGTTTTTTTCTTCTTCGTTGCATTGTGAGCAATGGTAACTATAAAAAAGATGTATTATGAGTAGGTGAAGGTGCAATGGTTGTGCAATATTTGAAAGTATGTTCTCGTTGCACACGTAACTAGTGTGCTTTTCTTACAAAGGTTCATTTTACAATGAAATATTAATGACCACATATGCGACTCAAATTAACTATACTTATACGCTCGGACCATGGTGTTCTGCGCTGTTATTATTCGTAATTGAGAACGGAAAACATAAGATCTCATTCTCAATGTATTCGATTTGGGTAGTCTGCAGAGGCCATTCACAAATTACGCACTCACCCAACTCGAAATTTTAAACTCTCCTTCCCACTTGCACACCAAAATGTATGAAGAAAATTAGAAACATGTTTGGAGCGTACCCTTTTGTCAGACATCCACTCACCACTTAAGAGTGTACGTAGTGAATAAGCACACAAAGACGCATCATTCTATCATCATTGAATCTATTACTTCTATTGATAACATCACCATTCAATATCTCTGGTACAAAATCTTTTACTTCATTTGTTAAAATACAAATTTGGCTTATAAAAACCCGCAGCCTAAAACTTTGTTTATTTTTGTCATGGCTCTCGATAACATATGAGAGTAACCGTTTCTAAGTTGGTGAGCCTGCTGAAGAAATCATCATGGGCATGGGCAGTGTCAAGTTTGAGCTGCTCATCGAGCAGTGGGCACCGGAATTAGGTGTACCCACTCATCTCTAGTGTCTGCCATACTTTTAATTTAATGCAATGAATAAGAAGACGCTTTTATGAAACTTAGGAACTTGTAAAAGTGGATATGGGCGGGCATCGGCTTTTTTACGTCACAAATTTTCCGGGCTCTGAACTAAGAAGAGAACCTGCATAAATCAGTGGTTAAGAAGGCTGAAAAAAAAGAAGAAGAGGAGTTTCCGAAACCATGGACGAGGATCAAAAAAGCAGATAGTTATCTTATCTTCTTCTCTGGCCTAGGAAAATCATGCTATCTACTGTGGGTTGGTGAGCGTGCAAATAGAGCCATTTGGATCAGGATTACGTCAGTGCCAATTAACTTCACCGCCTTACAGAATTCATTTTGTACATACCACGTCGTTCTTTCGTCTATTTACAGTTCGTTGATAGCACCAAACACCTCAACTATCCTAATTGTGAAGCTTGGAACGTTGCTGTTATGCTATACATTCGAAAAATCCTCTAAAGCATTCTCTCGCAGGTGTCGTACATAAATGACGTCATGCTTTTTCAGTGCTGGTATCAGTTTACAATCGCTAAAAATTCGACAAGTGTTCATTTCTTTGAGTCAATAGCGTGTCCCATCCCCCTTTGGTGGGTGTATCTGGGGTGCAGAATTACTAAACACAATTGACTCAAATAAGTACATTTTTTGATATTTTTTTTATGTAACGACGTTTTGTATGAATGCCATTAATTTGTGTTCTATTGAATCTATTCCTTCCATCGATAAAAACATCATTCAATGTTTGATACAAAATCTTGTACTTCAATTGTTAAACTACATATTTGGCTGTGTAAATAATCCGTAACTTAGAACTTTGTTCATTTTCGTCATGGCTCCAGATAACAGATGACTAGCCGTTCCTAAGTGGACGTGTATGCTGATTGAATAGTGTCTACCATATTCACTTTTTTCAGTTCTATCCCTGATTTAGTTTGATGTATTCGGGGATTAGACAACATAATCAACTCAAAAAATTGCATAATTTTCGAGTTACTAGTGATTTAAACCTGATGACAGCACTGAAAAAGCGTGACGTCATTTATGTACAAACGGCGAACCAGAAATCCGGTGGAAGGCCAGTAATACAGCGATTCGACCGAACTGTTGTTCTAATGTAAACGTTACATGTTTACAATGAGAAATGAGATTCGACCAGTTTTTTTTTGTGTGACCCATAGCTCTGCTCTAGTTACCAGATAACGTTGCAAAAAAAAGTCACACCACCAGTCCCAAGCTAAAACCGCATAGATCATTACAGGAATAACAATAAATTTATCTCGATTGAGTACAATTCGAAAAATCTTGAAAGCATTTCCTTCCC
>JANTFA010148418.1:0-11425 GCA_026413405.1 Phytosciara flavipes | reverse complement strand
AAAAGCTTTCACTTTTGAAACGTTTTAAGCACACTTCCGAGGGTGAGAAAACAGGAAAAAATTTCGAACGCTCTTTGTATGGAAGTTTTCTGGAGACAAAAGACCTAATCTCCATATCCGGAAGTACCATTCAACATGTGTGGCATGAAATTACGTAAATACGAAATGCCCAGTTACGTACGTGATTTCTCACTATGTTTTGGTGTGCCTTGATCCAACTTTCAACCAACCAAGTCAGTTCAATTTATTTTAGTGAGGGCCCATCGCTGAGCGATTTCGGACATTTATGTAATCAATATAACTGGGAATTTAAGAATTCGTGAATAAATAATGAGAGAAGGATGGGTTGTCTCGACTTAGATCACAATGCTTGATTGGGTTGTCGGAAGAAGTCTAGAAAGAAGTGAGGTGACTAAGTACGGAAAGTTGTCCAAATTTCTATTTTAATTTTATTTTCTTCATTTCGATGATATTATGGGCATGTTTCATCATTTCTTGGAATTATTTTCCCCTCGAAATTGTTTTTCTTTCCTTCCGTACTTCCGATCAAACAGTAAATCAATCAAATGGAAATTTTAATGCTTTTGTGACAAAGAAATGAACAGAAAATTTCTTTTTCTTTAATTGTTATTTTTCAAACACAAAGCAACGCAATGTTTTCGGTGCTGATACACACCGCCATTATACAAGCTTTTTTCAGTTAAAATTATGATTTCGTTTAAAATAAATCAAAACATTTTCCTAACCACATTGGAATTTGCTTGTTTAGCAAATTATATGAAAAATTACAAACAACAAAACGGTTCACTGAACTTCTGTTTATAGCGAATAGAAATTTTATTATGGCATGCGTGTCTATTACCCATCATTGCACTGCAAAGCAATGCTATTAATTAACAGACAAACATTCGTTTTGTATTTTAATACAACTAAGTATCAATTTTCGAATTGAGTATACACTTCCTAGGAAAAGATTATAGTTCATCGAATAAAATGATACTTCTTGAAATTAAATTGATGCCTTCTTCAATATCAGTGAAATGATCCATAGTTCGTTGTCTAGATTCATACATGTCAGCAATTGTACAAAAGAAAATGCTGTCGATGTACGGAAATGATGGTAAGCTCAAGCCATCCACTTCTTGAGAAATTATGAATGAAACTGTTATATGCTCAATCAAATAGAATGGCAGAAGATATTTGAGCTTAGTGTTTTCAAAGCCCGTTGCTTTTTCTTAAAAGTATTTTCCATGCATCGACTGTGAAATTTCCAGAATCTGCGCTTCGCGTTGCTAATCTAAACATAACTTCTTCTACAGAGACTCCCTGTCAAGGAGTGTACAGACGACTGTATTGTTAAATGAACTGTCTGAGTAAACTCCTTATTTTTCATTTAAATTTATTTCTCGGAAAAATTGGAATTACACTGAGTTATGAACAGTTGAAAAAGTAGGTATTTAAGTAGATAAAAATTTGACTACTTAGGCGAACTTCTAACGGTCTCTCTGCAACTGAATTATCAAAAAACTGTTTCCAGATTGCCCCTGGTTTATGTTGCTGTATGGGCAGTGTAACGATAAATGTATTCTTTCGGAGAGAAGTGTGTGTTTGTAAAGAGGCTGTTTAGTATTTTGATAAGTAAATTTGGGGCTTACTATACCTCGGCAACATATTTCGTGCGTTGTTCTCGAAAGAGAAATCTGGCAACAATTAGTAGAAAGTTAGTTTACTGGTCAGATCTTTTCTGTGTACGTAGGAATCGAGAGAAACTGTTTCTCGATATGTTAGTTCTATTTCGGATGCAGAAGAACGGTTGGAGTTCGCCGAAGTAGTCAAATATTTACCTACTTTTCCAACTGCTTATAACTCAGAGTAGATGAATTGTAAACCCAGCAAGACCTTGTTTGCTTCCAAAGTGCAAGCAATAGTCTTTCTAATGACGCTACTCACGACCTTGTACCATTCATGTAACCGGAGAAATTTCCATGAGAAGAATGAGAAAGAATCGCTCTTTAAAAAAGAGGAAAAAGAGGCCCCCTCCACCCATCACGCTAATGTATGAGACTTTTCACAAAAACGTATGGACACGCAGGATCTATACCGTCTTGCGTTACTCAATTTATGAACGACCCCTTATCGTAAATGTTTACATTTCTAGCCATGTGGTTGAATAGACGAAGAATCTTCCAATGACTGAAGGATTATAGTGAGTTCGCTTAGGGTGAATGTACGTGGGTTGAGTTAGATGTTTTTTGGTTGTTCTAATCTACTTAACCCTAAGGAGGAGGGGTCTGACAAAAGCGTGAGCTTCATACATTTTTGAAATTTTCTCCATATATTTTGGCGAGCTGGGTCTCAAATTAATGATTTTAGGAGTGCGTAATTTGTGAATGACCCCTAAAGACGTATCAGTATCAAAATAAGCTTAATGTTGGATTCAAAATCTTTTACGTCACTAGTTTTAACAAACATTTCGCCACATAACCTGTTACGTATGACTATATATCTGTTATCGGAAAGAACGACGAAAAATAAATGAAAATCTACGGCTAATTCGGTCTTATAAAACAAATTTTATGCCTCGGTTTATCTTAAAACAATTGAAGTAGAAGATTTGAAATCAATATTCGGAAAATGCTTTAATCAAAGTAAGTAATAGATCAGATAAAAATACTATTGAGCAAGCATGTCTGTGACAGGTTAAGTACATCTCTCGTATTTGCTGTCCCTTCTGATTGTGAACCGGACTGAATAAAAAAAAAAATTATCGGAATGCAGTGCTCAAGGTCCGATCGCCCAGACGCAGAAGATACACTCAACTAATGTAACATTATCGCATCAGTTTCAATAAATCATAAAATAAAGTTCATGTTCATGCAAAAATAATAAAATGAAACAAAATCTTACGAATGAAGTAAATGGAAAATATCGATCGGTCGTATCCTGCTGCTGCTCATCACCGCCCAAATACAATCGTTGCTCTTGATAGGATCCGGCTGCATTTTGCGATTGAACATCACCGGTTGTAAAAAATCCATTGCGCGTATTTTGAAATGACGACGGTGTGAATCGTCCTTGTTGTTGTGAAAAGAAGTAATTTTGATCTGAAAGTAGAAAATTGAGAAATCGAGGCGTTATTGGATGTGGGCAAACCTACTTTTAACGAGTTCAGTTTTATTTTGTCTTCTATAAATTTCAGAAATGGTGTGTGTGTGGCTCATACATGCGCATAGTATTTCTTAAATGGTTCATTTGTACTACTTAATTTACCATTAATTCATGACGAATTTTATCTATGAAAAAACGAAAACGAAACGTTGCGTAATGAGAAGTAATAATAACCTCTGCGAACATAGATTATAATGCCATGTAGATTTTGTACTTCTTAAAATGTTATTTACCAAGCCCATGGCAACGACAATACAATAAATTGTGATCACAGAGTGGTTTCAGTATACACCTAAAGTCTCCTCGCATTGCAGAATTTTATGTGGGAAAATATTCATTGCATACCATCAAAATATACAATTATGGAAATAATTGGAATTAATATTTCTTTTGTTGATTTGATAAATTTAATTAAGTCATCGCTGGCAATAAAATAACAAAATACCATCAACCGTTTCGATTTTGAGAATAATATTCATGTTATTCAGAAGTAGGTTCATGACCGAGTCGATTTCATATTCACAAGATTATGTTGTTGATTCGATTAACATTTTTATCATTGTGACTTCTCTCTCGGATTCAACAATCCAAATCCTTGAAAAACCATGGGCATTTTTCAAAAACAACACCCATCCATTTAGACTTATGAATGCGATATGCAATTTAGATTTTATTCGTTTCGGATGTGTATTATGGTGGGTAACTCTAACTCAGAGAAATATTTAAATTCAGACTATTTTGATTAGTGTGTGAACAACAATCTTGGAAAAAAATGGTACAATGGGTCCCGGGCGAGACGTTGC
This sequence comes from Phytosciara flavipes, assembly GCA_026413405.1. NCBI lineage: Eukaryota > Metazoa > Arthropoda > Insecta > Diptera > Sciaridae > Phytosciara > Phytosciara flavipes. The sequence continues at coordinate 7,454 of JANTFA010148418.1, read as the reverse complement.
TGACATCACAATTCAATTTCAATCACATTTTCAGAATTGGAAACTACACTTTTGATTTTAATTGCGCTAATTTTATTGTATAGCCGGAGCTAAAAATGAGTTTAGCAGCTAACATACGAACCATCTTTTTGGCTGACCTTGACTTGGTTTTATGGAAATGATGAAGGCATTCAGGTTAATTCAATCATCATCATCTGAAATAGTTTATTGGCATTTTTTCTTTTGGATTTCCTCAAACGAATTCAAGTTATTATTAATGGCAACGTATCAATCAAATGCTTTTATAACAACGAGAACGATTTGATACGCTAATGTCCTTGCGTTTGATTTTCCTTGTTGATCACTCATTCTTTAAGAGACATTGTAACATTAACACATTTTTTTCATCGTTCAATTTCAATTGACCTGACTATCACGTAGCACAGTTTTTTTATGATTGGTTTTTTCTTCAGCATATTATTCGAACGTAATGATTTTATAAATATTATCCGTACCTACAAAAAAACGGCTTGAGGTTCAGAGGTTTTTTTTTCAAACAAGCCAAGATTAATGTTTTTTTTTTGTTTGTTTGCTGGAAGTGTGGCAACTCTTAACAAATTTATCAGACGATGGATAAATTATACCAATCAAGCAGATTGATATTTAAATGGCTGCATGTTAGCATTTAGATGTTAATGTGATGCTTCCAAAGACAATCGTTATCGAATTAACTTTTATAACAAGCATGAGGCTTTACTACTTTTAATTTGTTAGTACCACATTCGGTCTTCCATAGCAGATAATTCTTTCGTCTTGCTGAGATGTTAGGCTATTAATCTCTTAAGCTACATAGCCTTTCATAAACAGTGAACAATCTGCAAACAATCTATTACATCTGATGTTCAACAAATTTTTAAAGCGAAATCTTTTACTTAAACTGTCTTATTGTTTCTGCTATATAAGGAAGTACTAGAAATAGTTTCTAACTTTTATTTGTGTCTTAGCTGTCAATAAAAGATGTGTTACCCGCTTCAAAAAATAGGTCATCCATCTAGGAGAATGAATCGGATTGCTGTTGGCAGCAAAATCTATGAAGATATTCGCAGTTTGCATTTAAACTCAGCATTATCAAGTATGTCTCGTATTTCGAGTATATATCGTCAACCGAAAAATAAATGAATCTCAGGACTACGGTGAAGTAATTAGTCCTTAAATCAGACATTATATTCGCAAAGCGATAAGACTTTAAAGAAAAAAATTCCTCCATGTTGATCACATCATGATTTCGAAGTTTTTTCAAAGTCTAATTGCTCGGTGAATATGGCTTCTAATCCCAAGAGTTGTCTCGTGATGAACGAAATTGGATCTTAAAATAGTTCGGAATCGGTGAGGCTTTTCTTAGAGTGACATTCATGGAACCTTATCTGGTATACTCGTGATCCCCTTTCCAGAGCCGTAGGTAAATTGCTTTTTCAGAGGGAGAATGTTGAAAGTCCCAAAGCACATTGTGGAATCATTAAAAAAAAATTGGGTATTTCGTTGAACACTTTTTGGGATAACGTGATGATCCGGTGAAGATGGTTCGCAAATCCAAGATAGGTACCAGTTTGTGTTTGTGAACCGCCTTTACCGGATTCAAACGGGTTATCACCGAAAGCCTTCGACAAAACGCTCAATTTTTAAAAAATCCCACACTGTGCAACGGAAAAATTGAGCTTCACTTGAAAAACATTGCGAACGCAGCGAGCATTACTCTTTTTGCAATTCTCGATATTGTAAACAGAGTTTTCAGCGTTTACATTGGAAATGAAAAACCCGAAAACTTTGATTTGGGACTCGAAGCGAATTGTTCTTTTCACAAGTAACTGGACGAAATAACATAAAAGGAGGAACTCTACCAAGAATCTTCGAGTCTAAAACATTCAAGTGTTTTGCTCTCTAACAGTTTTTGATAATTTTTCAATATTTTAGTGTATCAAACGGCCAAACTGTGTGAAATCAAAAGCTTTTGAATATATACTATTGATGACATAAATTATTTTTCTGAAACTATGCTTAACTGAAATTTCGTTTTCGCTGATGTTCTTTCAAATTCTACCATTTTTGTTCGTCCTTTTTATTTTCCTTCGGAGATGGAACTTCAGGGGCGGAGCATTTCATAGCTCCCCCATAGCTAAGACCCTGCCGCTTTTGAATGAATCAAGCATGCTCTAAAAAAAGATTAATGGATTTCGAGATGTTTTGGTTAAAAGTTTGTTAGTCACGGAACAAGGTCATGGATTACTACATCCGACGATTTATACTCGTTATAAGAATATATTGTATATACTGAGGGGCTATTCATAAATGACGTCCATCGTAATGGGGGATGGGGTCTGACCAAAGTGGACATACCATGGTATTGGAAAATGGTGGACGAGGGGGATGGGGTTTCTAAAAATCTCGAACAACAATGGACGTCATTTATGGACAGTATAAAAACGCAAACTGTGAATATCTTTGTTGTTTTGAATAGAATGGACCTAGACTGTTTACAAATGAATTAGGAGAGTTAACGAAACTTAAGCACATTAAGTCAGACGACGAATACACTGATGCTCTTTCACAAAAATGAGATGTATTTAGATTCACGATTTATACTTAATCTGATCTATTTAATTACGACTTACAATCACCTATAGGCTTACAGTCTAAAATGCATTTGCATACGATCATTCTGAACAGTCTTTAGCCGACCATGAACAAAAATAATTCAGATTCTAACTGCATTTATTATAATTATTGACAGTTGAAATGTTGAAGTAGTTTTTTTTCGAAATAATGATGATGCAATTTATACTAAAGTATAGATGCATTGGATGGTAATACATTCTATCAGCAAAGAAATGTTCAATAAAATCCATGTCATTCCAGATTTTTTGTAAGAAAAAAAAAACAATTTGACAAGCTGTTGATGTTCATGTTCTTACGAATGAGCGTTGATGGTTTTTGTTGGATGTTTTAAATCTTTTTTTGTTTTATTGAAAGCTTTCATTTTGGTTTTTTTTTCTCTTCTTTTTGTCGAGATCCATTTTATTATGTACATTACATTATTTTATGAGTTCTCATCGACGCGGTGATTATGTTTTTTTATGACACGAATTGGAATGGAAAAAAATTACTTGATGATATTTAATTGAACGATTTAATTGACCAGTCTGATGTAAAATTGAAAAGTCCCGTCGATTTATCGGACAAGTGACACCGTAAAAACGTTTCATTTAATTAGCTCATGGAATGTCTCCATAAGAAGGTTATTGGGCAAGTGACCGCAGCGATATAAGAGCCTAAATGCAATGATGTGCCAAATCGTTTGTTTCTTTACATACTTTTTTGCCAATAATTATTTTTATGATCCTCTTCGTAATATATCGTATACATTATTGGCTTGCTTGGCATAGGAATGTAGTATACATTAGCATGCTCCGTAGTTCCTTATGAGTGCTTCCACGTCGCACGAGCACTATAACGCATATCAAGTATCAACTGCGGTGCAGTAGTCAAACGATGCAACTAGATAACGTTAGTAATAATTAAAGCTCGTAACAGGTCTGGTCTTATCTGAACCGAAAAGTTGAATTACCGTTTACTGAATTTACCTTATAAACCTGACTATGGTGTTTCAGACTGTTTAGGGATTCTATTAAATTAGGTTTTTAGTAGGTTAAAATGTTACGCACAAGTGCAGACTGAGATGACGGAGACAACAATCCATCATTCGCCTATTTACCGGGTACTGATAGATGACGGTGATCGTCGGAAGAAGTTTGAACTGAGCCCTGCTTTATCGAAGCGTTTTAGCCTAACGAGCTAGAAGACCACTTTCATCTTCGGACCAATTTGCAACATTAGAATCTTTCATCTCTACAGACAAATATATTGAAGAATTGATTTCGGGGATAGGGGGAAGGGAAGGGAAGGGGATAGCCAAAAATTCGTGATTTTCGGCGTGCATAATTTGTGAAACGTTTTATTCAACGCAGCATCATAATGTTCGAAAACTTCTACCTTCAGATGTATATGTTGAATAGAACTTGGAGGTCATCCATATATGACGTCACGCTTTTTCAGTGTTGTCATCACATCAAAGTCGTCAATAACTCAGAATGTGGGCAGTTTTGGAAGGTTAAAAAAAAAGTTACTTTTTTGGGCTCTGAATTACATTTGTAACTTTTCCGGCCGCTGATAGTTTTTTTCTGTTTTCGAGTTTCATTTCATTATGATCCTCAGTCGAAAAAATAGCCGTTCGTGACTCGTGATGAAAGCTGAATATTTCGGTACACGTCGTAAGCTTGGACTAGTACCGAAAAATTCAACTTTTCATCACTCGTGACGAAATATACTATTCTATTAGATGCATGTACTACGTGAAATTGCCGATACGAGAAAATATCCTTAGTATCACTGCATGTATACTTCGAACGGGAATATAACCTTCAACAGACACAGCAGATGTACCAAATCTACTATTTTGGATAGAGAGAAAATGTTAGTCAGAACTGATCCTTTCAAACTTAATTCCATGTGACATATTCATTTAACGCAATCAAGAATGCACAACGCATTGAAGAAAAAAAGTGAATATCACAACGGATGCTAATGAAGGAGATCGAACAGTTGGGGTTTAGATGATTACGGAACAACAAATCAAAAACAAATTGTTCATTACCAAAAAAAACATAAGGAGGACCCGTACGAGTAATGTATGGATGGTTGTCCATAAAAGACATACATCTTATAACTGCTCTGCACCATCTATGAAATTTCTGGGAGCAAAACCGCCAGTAATATATGCGATAACCTCAACTCGACCTCGAGGCATCTAGGGGTGACCATAGAAGGTTTGTCCTTACTCCGAGGATCGTATTCGACGTATCACAAACGCAAGAGTGAAAAGGATAAGACCCTCGTACTTCGTACGGGCCTAAAACTATAAGAAATAGTGATTCTCTACAATAAATGAACATTACCAGGTATGGTCTATTTTTCAAAATCGGTCAAATTATTTTAAACGAAATCATTTTTTATGTCAAAAATATATGAAAATGAGTGAGTTCAAGTCCGTTTTCAAAATCGTTATGTCTTTCGGAGTGATATTAGACCTGGTGAAAACATTCATTGAGCCGCTCATCTTTTTTTCAACCTATTCAATAAATGTTACCTCGTATGCTATTTCAAAGAGAAATATAATTAGTTTGTGCCATGCATTGCATGGCAGTGAAGTCAAGATTCCAATACATTTTTCTACTTAATGAATATGGTAGATAACTGAAACGAAAAGGTTAAAGAAGCAACTAGCTTTCAACAACAATAATGTCAATAAGACTAAGATCGAACAAAGTCTATTTTATTACCAAATATCTCAGCGTAGAGTTATAAATGCCATTCTATAAAATGCAGTTGAAATAATATTCATAATAAAAGGTGTACATGCCAGCACTCTATGTGTAGTACACGCCTATGTTGTTACAATGTTTTAATGTTCCTTTTCTCGATTGAAATCGAAAGATATTTTTTAAATCGTTTATTAACCGCCAATGACTAATATTATAACTACGCGCGCCTTGTGCAACTTAACATGACCGTGATAACTTTTTGTCAGCCGACTTAATGAAGGTATAATACATACAATAAAAAAGTGGTAGGTGAAAATTTCGATACACCAAAAAAATGCCATTAAAACATATATTGCCAGCATGGCAGCTTGTTTATTTAAATAATTATTGTAATGAATTTTCGGAATATAAAATATAACATGAGTGACCAAAACAATAATTAATTGATTCGAATTCGAATTTCTCAATTGATTGGAATCGCAAGACTTTTTTTTTCTTGTTACATAGAATAAGAGAGAAGGAAAAAAACAATTTTATAGGAAGGTCAACATTGGTCTTGCACATACCACTCGTCAATTACACAAAGCTTGTTACACACAATGTTGAATAATAAATTTGTTTTATTATTCTGAATAGGTTTGTTTTTCTACTCTTAATCTACATGTAATTCAAATGTTTCACAGTATAAATAGAATCGACATAGAAATGCGCTGTCCACGGATAATTTCAGAGAAGTTATCCAACAAAGACAGAATGTTTGAGTAGTGTTGAAGGTATTAAAGGCTTCATATGTGCAGTGTATTGCTTTGTAGCATCTACATCTAGACATCTAGACATCTACATTCCTACTGCGTATATGAATCAAATGAGTCATGAAGCAACACTATTTTCCTCTGATTTCTTAACCTAACTGAAACGGCAGACGTATCGCGGCAAATCGGTTACTTCTTTTGTTTGAAGTTTTCCGTTTGGTTCGATTGAAGTCTTTTACTTCGTCTGTTAGAACACGCACTTTTAAATCCTTAAGAAGTACGAGGGTCTTATGATTTCACTCTTACGTTTGTAACACGTCGAATTTGAATCGCCGAGTGGGCAAAGCTGCTGTGGTCACCCTCAGTTGCCAAATGAGCAATAAAAATAATTTCTGTCGGCCTGACTGTTTGTTCAACAAGCTAACTTGAATAAAACGAAACCAATCTTGGACTTTTTTTTCTCGATTTGTATACACAAATGCCTAGCTTAAGTTCAAACATGATAAAAATCGGTCGAACCGATCCAGAGATATGGTCGAATTGGCGCTATTTTCGAGGTCTAGTTGAGCTTTCTTGCATAATTGCTCCCACAATGTTCATAGATCGTGCTCGTATTGCGCGTATTAAGTTGATAGATGGTGCAAATTAAAGATATTGACTACACCAGCTCAGGAAAAAAAAGTTTGTTGAAATCGGATCGCGGACTCGGAAGTGAGTGCCCATAGATCGAGCCTAAGTCGAGCTACTCGACCGTACGGTGAAGGTAATGATGACCAGTGGAGAAATTCCAGTGACCAAAGAATAAAACCACAGCGGCCATTCTCGATTTTAGTGTTTTTTGGCTATATCTCGAGCAAATTTCACTTGATTTGATGAATTTTTTCATTGTTCTATTTTCGAATCAGACTTTATACGGGAATTTCGGAATTGATTTAAGCAATTTTAACAAGCAATGAGTTTAAATGGAATGATCGAAAGATTGAATATTGCAGAACAGTTTTAAGATGTATTTTATGGAAATCCAGATATAATGTCGTGCACTACTCGTACGGGTTTTAAGAGTTTAAGATTAAATTGGATCGACGAAAACTAATTTCCTGAAATTTCCCCTATTCCCAAGCCTACCTGTATTTTCGAATTTGTTTTTCACCCCTGTGTTTCCCTAGTTTGTGGTATCAAATCTATCGGTGAAAGTTTCTCCAGTCGTTCCTTTTTACTTGCAGCCTTTAACATTTATAACATGGTAAATCACTAACACGCTTCACCCACCATACTTCCGAGCCGAAGATCCGATTTTGACAAACTTTTTTTTCCTGGATTGGTGTAATCGATACCTTTCATTTTCACT
>JANTFA010148417.1:0-21366 GCA_026413405.1 Phytosciara flavipes | reverse complement strand
CCACATTACGTTTTTGAGAACATATACAATCACTGTAGTGTGAAAGAGACAAATATAGTTGCGCTGGTTAAGTGTAACAGAGACAGAAAATTCATTCGTCGCTTGGAATCTGCCCATACGCATTTGTAAGTGACTGGGACTTGCGTCACCTTACACTTTGAGGGTTCTTTTCACTGATTTCTTATTAAGGAACCTTTCCATCTGCGACCATTCTGACTTGATAGATAGGGTAAATGTGTTGTTCAAGAAAGAATCCTGCTAGGAGTTGTACGCAGCGGTTCTAAGGCTAATGACCAAAACAAATCGACTGTTTTATAAACAATGGAATTGGAGTAAATTTATTGAAATTCATTACATCTTGAATTGGGTTAAATTGAATTATACGATAGAATCAGTGTACCTAAACTCACACCACTATATAACACACGCCACTAAGCAACTCTCTGTCTCTATTTTATAATATTTTGAAGAAAATAGGGTCCTTACTTTGTTTTTGAATTTACCGCCAAAAATGGGGTGGAAACAATGGAACGGAAAATCAAATGTTACAGAAAAAAACAAAATAAATTAAATCAAAACTGTCTTCGACGGCCCGATTACACTATTTCAATCAAGTGGTTAAACTCATTGCTACGGATCTTGATTGAATGTAACCAATTTCGGCCAATCGACAAACTCTTCGCCATGTCGGAAAATTGTACGACTGGTGAATCCCACAGCCATGCCCCAGAACATAAGGAACAGCATGTTTTCCGTGTTGTACACTTGCGGTAAAACGGCCGATGAGAAGAACATAGCGCATGCGAATACCAATAAGCTGGGGAACTGAAGAGAGGAAAAGAATTTTCAATTTCACCGTTCCACCCATAATACCATCGTCCTACTGACCGTTCTCTGTTTCCATCCTTTGGTGACATTCAATGGGCACGGTAGAACGGATCCTTCGTCAGCACCCTGGACTAAGTAATTGCCTAAGAATAAGTCGATTGAGTCCTAAAATGCGGAAAGACGACGCACATTATTTCCGATCAGTCAATTTCTTTACATCATTCACACAACAGACTCACTTGTCGAAAACCATCGGCAAAATTGTTCTTAAAATATCGCACCATCGAATTGTATCCATCCATCATCGCTCCCTGCATTGTTCGTTTGCCCGTTCGGGTAAAGTCCGTTTTTAAGGCTCCCGTTCCAGAATATTGAATCGACACCATGTCCGCATTGTCTGCCCAAACATTTTTGTACAAACTGGACAACGTTGCCGTACTATCAATCGTCTGGCCAACACTCAATATTTCCAATTTCGTCAGAATCATTTTCAGCGACCGCTTCGCCAGCATGCTCTGCACAACATTCGTCCGATCCAAACAATCCACGCAATTGGTGCGGAACACTCCGTCCTGACTGGACAGCAGCGTTCCATCGCGACGCAAATGGAACCAACCGAAATCGTCCTGTTCATGGGCCACCCGATCGATTAGAATATTCAATCGATCCCAGCGCATCTTACGACATTCTGAATGGAAGTCAAACGATTCGTAGCGTACCGCTGAATTGTTCACCTGGGCAATGATATTGGCGAAACCGGTTTCGAGACTGCCTTCGGCACCACGATGGTCAATCTGATGATAGATTGGACAGAGATTGAAAACGGAACGAAGCGATGAGGATTCAGGATGACTCTTACCAAATTCACCAAAACCTGTCGTCCGTACAGCTGCATTTGTGTGTCAAAATGTTTGGATGCTGCAGCCAGGTTCATATGATCCTTGCGCGAATCAATTAGAGGCTTCGGTTTGTATTGCAGATTTGGCGACTGGGCCCAAAATAATGGAATGCTACCACGAGTTTGTACGAATGACGCTCGATCGCCGGCAAATTCGACAATTTGTTCGGTTTCAACAAAATTTGAGCAATAGCCCTGGAAGAAAGAGAAAGTTAAAGGAAAGGTGAAACAACAAAGTTCACACTTCCGACATACATTACGATCGATTCCTCTGCTGAAAAGTCGTGTACCGGCACGCTGAACGGATCGGCGAGACACCAATATCAATGTAAATTGATTGCTGTTGATGGTGAGCTGATTGATCGACACGACTGCATGGGAATATTTTTCAATCGAATTAGACTCAATTAATGTCAATTGAAAGACAACACAAAACATTTAATTCAATCGAAACTCACATCCATGAATCAGCGGCAAGCAATAGGATTTCAAATTTTGTTGTTGAAATGGTTGCAGTAGAAATTTATTCCACACGAATCTTGACTCTGCTCGTTCGTTGAGGCCCATCTGTAGCAGAAACAAGACAAAATCAAGAGTGATCGAAGGAAACCTTTTCCTGCAATGTTAGTCCTGTGCCCCAAGTGAGTCTCTCATAAGGGTCACGGTCTCAAACCCATGCCATTTTGCTGCATTGCTACATTTTGTTCTACGAACTTTTTAATTTGTGCCATAGAAGAGCCCTTACGAGGTTAGCCTTAGTGTATATCTCGGCCGCTACACATTAAATTGGCGTTGGTCCCAAATGACGAATGTAACTGAGAAACAAATTTTTTTTGGCAGGTCTGTCGTGCCAGATAAGTTGAAAATTCGAAACTTTGAGTTATACCGGGCACGACAGACCTTTCAATGGACATTTTGTTTTTCAATTGGATTCTCCATCGGACTCCAATACCTTTGACACTAATTTGGGTGATGTGAGATGTGTGAAGGCGAAGATATTCACTTGGGCTACCCTCGTTGGGACTCTTCTAGGGCTCAAATCGAAAGGTCGTAGAACGAATGTTATTCGCGTCGGGTAGTGTAAGGGGCTGTCCATAAATGACGTCCACTGTTTCTCGAGATTTTTAGACCAATCTACCTTTCCCCCATCATTTCCCAATACCTTTACCATGGCTTATCCACTCCCTTCCTCAAGGTGGACGTCATTTATGGACAGCCCCTAACAGTATGATGTTTTTCACAGTAACCTTTGGGACCGTTCATAAATGACGTCACGATATTTTAGAAACTTTTCGACACCCCTCTCCAACCGTCTCGCAGAAAGAGTTCAAATTGACCCAAATTTACTAGGTCCTTTTCTTGAACCACTCCCCTTTCCACTAACAGCGTGACGTCATTTTTGTGAACGACCCCTCATTAGGGACTCAACTTGTCGTGGCTACTCAAAACTATAAAATTACCTGCAAGAAATCCGGTGGCATCGAATGCAGTCTCTGTAGAGTATGCGTTAAATCGTAGCTGTATGAGAAGTAAAAGTAGGGAGTGTCTAGCATTTTGTGCAGCATTAGCAGATAGGTGTCGTTCTGGGATTTCTGGAATTCATTTCGAAATTGTAAATAACTCTGTAGAGCTCATCCATCCGGCCGTTCATATCAATCATGAATGCATATGACTCAACATACCTGGCTCGCACTAAGAAAATGACTTGCCGACATGTATGGAATGATGTCATAACCAGCTAGCCTCCAAATAACCTGTCCATTAATTTGGCCAACATATTCACGGTGTGTGGCAACAATCAAATTGAATCCATTGATCAAATTGATCGTACCAATGATGCCGCATATTCGGCGAGTTGCTCGCGATTCCACCGATTGATAAGCTCGAGCTGCGAATCAGGTTTTTGAGTGTGAATCTAGCTGCGGAAACACAACATTGTTCTGCATTTACCTTGTACGGTGATGTCTTTGCTCACCCGGCTTATGATCAATTGTTCATTGACGCCCCGTGGTTCAATGATGAATTTATCGGGCGTGATGTAGCTGCAAAAGATAGAAAAAGTTGTCATCAACATAACCCTGTGCCATTATTTTGTGGTATACGTTGTTAACGAGTGAATGAAGTGTGTGAGGGTGATAACAACGGTATTGAGAGGCAAACGAAAGGATTTTGATGGAAAGTTAGTTTCAGTTTACTGCGTACAGACATAATGAAACGTTCACTTACAAATTCAAATCATCAAATAGCCCAGACATTTTGGATGGTTGTTTAAAATTCAGATGGTTTAGAAAAATGACAACACAAAGTTTTCTTTTTATAGTGACAACGATGACAATTAAACGATGGTTTGGCATACAATTCATTGCGTTCAGTGGACGAGTCATCATAGTGTTGCATTCACCGCGTAGATTCAAATATGTTTGCATTGTGTTTGTGTGACTGATTACTCATTTCATAATTAATCTTTAGAATTGGAAATGTTTCAGGGGGTATTTTGGCCTGTTTTCGTAACATCTCCTCTTACTTCTGGGAATTTATATTATTCCGAGTTTCTTATAGTCACTGAGGCTTCATTCGTTTATAGTCCTCAACTCAAGCTCAAGTTGCATTTCTACTCTTACCATGGTAGTTTGCATTGTCGTTCTGATTATCTTTCTATCTTTCTCAAGTCTTGCGTAATTTCTGTCAGACGAACCGTAAACTTTAAATAATTTCCTGTTTGCTTGCCCCAAGCCCCATGCGAAAATGATCCATTTGAGCTACTTGCGCTACTTTTTCTACCTTAATTTTGCAGTCAACTGCATCTTTTCGTAGCGGATTGAATTATAGATTGTCTTAGAGTTGAAATTTAAAATTTCGGGATCAACATTGGTCTATTATTTCTCATAATTGGATCGTTGAGTGAAACAATGACTTCAGAGTGTAGAAGGTCAAGGTTGCTTGCTAATTTGTATTTTTAATTGGCTAAAAATCATCTGAATAATTTAATGTGTAAGATGACAGAATTGATCGCTTTGTTGAATGACATTATGTGAGTCAGTTCTTTCGGTTCTTTCAGTATATTATTCGAAACAGTGTGACGGATTGCCGATTTAGCTTGGTGAGAATTTATTTCATGATCCGTTGCTTGAAACAATAGACTGACAAACAGTAGAGTGAAAAGTCTTACCATTTTCTTCTCTCGCAATCTATTAAGTAAACTTTTAAGTGATGCCAGGGTCCTTGACTGTTTCTTTAGAAACATTACTGTACGATTGATTTCATCATTTCACAGCCCATAAATTGAGTTAGTTCCAGGATCTTTTTTTCCTGGCTGATGAAAAATTTGAAGGCTGTGTGACTCGTAGATTGAGTGATAAATGAACTCTCCACTACTCTTCTGAAAATCTGAAATCTTTGCAAATTCTCTTGGAACATGAAACTATCAAAATTGGTAAAGTAAAGGTACCGAGATCATTCCAAAGTTCAGGGGTCCCACACAAATATTGGTTGTTTTAATAAGGATATTAGGGATTTTTTAGGACTAGGTTTCTGGAATATCGACTATGAGGTCAGCTGATCTTGAACGTTGTTCGCTGTAAATTATACATTGGTACACAGTAAAAGTGTTGGTGCCCTTCTATTGACTCCATCCGGTCAGACGACTGGCTTTTATATAGACAGATGTTACACTTTCTGGTTCTACTTTGTTTTTGGCTACACGAGTTTCTTTTCTTCTTTCGTTCCGAAGAAGAAAATTCAACGAAACAGCCTCAAACGACCGAATTCAGACTTCTCTGTGAGAATTGTCACTCCTGGTAGTTTTGGAATGAGCCAACGCACTCCAAAGCAAAAGTGGTCATAGTCGACAGCATTTCGGAAGATCAAAATCGGCACTGTTCATTCGACGACTTATTTATTCATCCAACAAGTCTCTATTCTCAACGTAGGGTCTCAGCTTCCTTTCAATGCACATAGTAATTTGGGGCGATAAGATGTTCATTTCACTCAGTCGTCATATTCCACGAAACTCGAGATTATGTAAACATTAGATTATTTTGAATCTGAGTCTCTACGTTACGAATAGACACTAACCTTATCATTGGACTTATCAGTGACTTCCACCGACCTAGTCAAAGATTCGTCGATTCTCAGTATTTTTCTTGATGGCCAAATCTACTGTCTTCTGTCAAATCGAATTATTTGATTCTAGTATCGACCCAAGAGACCTCGGCAAAAATAGTCGTACATGCCCCACTGTTCCCGTGGAAATGGGACGGTATTAAACGCCATTTCCTGTGTTTTGAGCGAGCATATCACACCGGGAACATAAGATAGGTAAAACCTATATACGGCCGGTTCGGACCAAACCCTATCCAGGAATTAAGTTATCAAAGGAACAGTGCCAAAATTCAAAAGAATCTCTCTGTGTATGGCGCAGATGCACTGTCTAGTTTTATTATTCTATTTAGAGTACCATTTATGCTTGGTGTGCGTTGATTCTGCTTGTCTATGAGCAGTCATTACATCATACTATAAATGAGGCTCGGAATGGATTCACTGGGTTTGGGTTGACATGTGTTCCAGTTTTGATTGACGCGAGCCGGATCATGACCCGAACCTGAACTAAAAAAACCTGGAATTTCCAGATAGGGCAGGTCCGGTTCGGGTAACCCGAAATTGTAACACCAAAAACTTTAGGTTACTCGAACCAGACCTGATCCATTTGAGAATTTCGGGTTCAGGTCAGGTTTGGGTTGAACCCGAAACATTAGTGCAGGTTCGGCCTGACCGAACCCGACCAGTTCCGAGCCATAATTTACGACGAAACGTTTTTGTGAGCCGCATTACCACTGCACTTAGCTCACTAGTTTTGTAACATCTCTAGAGAATAGGACATTTTCAAGAAAGTGGAAGTGTTACACTTCCCTATTTCGACCAAATCAAGCCTCAGCAAGGATCGAGAAATTTTTCTCGCTTAAATTGCTACACAAATCTAGCAACGAAATATGAATGTTCAGTCAAACAACCTATGTGACCTCTAGTATGCATCGCTCATCTCTCTCTCATCATTAGATTTGGCATGTGATTCAAGTAAAATGTGAATTCTTGCAGCACTATTGGAATCACAACTTAAATCTCTCAGCCCATATGCTGTCCGCACAAATAGGAAAAACATTCACTCTCGACATTTATCGATTTTTTTTATTATTTTTGTTTTGGTTGACTTTTTATAGTACTAAATGACAATTTTTATTTGTTGTTGCTGTTGTTGTTGTCGAACCTGTGGTCGACTAGCCAATATTTCAATAACCATAGTTGGAATTATCCCCCTTCGAAAACTCACCATCAAATATCAGCACACTTTCGATTCACTGTTTATTTCAATGCACTAACAACCAATTCAGCCACCTCAACAGCAATCGTTGCTTCAGCCCGTTCCTTATCGTCCTTAGCTGAAGACAATTGTTGTTGTGCGGCCTGAAGTGTCTCCTGTGCAGCTCGAGCATCCAAATCCTCAAGGGGTTGTGCTTCTTCAGCTAACACTTGTACGCTAGAATCAACATTGACTGTAACTGTGCCACTGGAAACGAACACTTTCTTTGTAGCTCCATCCTTTTCGTAGACGGTGACCACACCAGGTTTGAGTACAGCTGCAAAATAAACAAAAACACCGAAATTGTAATGCACATCGAACACCACGACCTCATCTGCAATATCCAATCAATACCTAGTGTTGGTACATGGGCGGCTAGAATACCGAAATCTCCACTGAACGATGGGACATCGACTTGTTTCACTTCAGCTTTATTGTAGAAAACTTTGTTCGCTGCAGCGAAGGTAAGTTTCATGGCTTCGTCTGCATAATTGCGGGATTGCATGAGACGGGCTCCACGTCTGGCAAGGATAGCCGAGTTACGGAATACAGATGACATGATTACTGGTAGAGGAAAATAGAAAAATTATGTAACTTTGAGGTTAGTCGAATGTTGAAAATTCTCAGTCTACGCGGCCGATATATCGTTGAATTGAACAGTTGATGGCTCAGTTTCAATTAATTGTCATAATTGAATTTATTACGGGATTGTAAAGCAAAAAAAAAGCAAAAATTTACTTACAATTTTAAGTTATTTTCAATGGAGCAGTCAAATGCGATAATATGCCGAAACTATGGCGCTACAGTGCAACAAAATGTAAGAATAATTTTTAACATTGAAACGGTGGCATCCATTCAAAATGTCAATAAAATAGGCCGCCATAATTCAAAGCCTCGCTGGTATTATTTTGAGACTATTCTTTTTGTTCATATTGTGTTTTGTATAAATGAACGAAGGCTACAATAATATCGGTTCAAACGTGTGTTCTAGCTACAACTGTGAAAGATAAGACATAATGGCCCCGCCTCAGTCTCAGTCATGCACGAACCTACACATCAGAATTCCAATATTTTGGGATTCGAATCGTAAGACCGCTTCAAAATTCCAAGACTACTTTCACTCCAGCCTTGTTAAATCATCTGCACAAATCTAATCATTCAAAAGCTGAAATATTTTTTCGAGTAGAGTGCTTTACTTTGAACAATAAGCAAGATTTTAAACCAACAGATTGAGACACACAAGGCTATATACTGGTGGAGGTCAGCTCGATCGCCATTTTATTAGGTACGCGGTAGGCACCAGTATATAGCCTTGAAGACACCCACGAAGCCGAGTCGCGTACAACTTTATAACCACACTCAATTGTGTGAAGAGCAACGTTTAAAAAAACACAGTTTGAAGAAAAAATTAGCCTTGAGTACACAATAGATTTAAAAACCCACTTGTGTTAGAGCTGCAATGAAGTAAAACACTCTGTAGTACAATTCTGCCTGTGCCTCAATCATACGCAATCATACACACTCGGCGCACACAATATTGCAAATATTTCAAACATTTGTCAATATTCGTTTGACATTTCATCTGACAATTCGTATGGAAAATTGAATTTGGTGTGTTTGACACCGTAAGTGCGCTTCAGATTCAAAAAGAGACGCAAAAATGTTTGTTTTAACGCACAGTTTTTATATGATGGTAGCGGTAAATCAAAAAATATGTTGAAAATTTTACGGCGTGAATTGTAGTGCGCGGGTATTAATTTCGTATCGCACATTGTTTCAGCTGTTTTCTCTCAGCTGCTCAGTTGGTATGAATTCATGTTTCATTCATGCGCGTACGTTACAGTGAGAAAAATTTTGAGAGAACTTTCACCGTGTTTTTATTCGTTTTCATTTTACTCGTGTCATTTTACACATTTCACCGTGTCTTTGTACGTAAAATGGCGTCTTGTGTAACCCAGATTAAAAATACGCGCTCTAAATGTGTCGAATACAAAGAGAAAATTTTTTTCAAAAAAAAAACTTGGTGAATTCTCTCACCGAAACGTTCTTTGTACAATAATACTTTTGATAAATTGGCTACGGGTTCTGAACGGCTCTGGCAATGAAAGATTGTTGTTACCAACGTTACCAACCTAAACAAATGAAAATTATTGACAGCTGGAAGGTTATGTTATTCCTTGGATAGTTTTCGAGCAAGAAATCATTCGGCAAAATATAAATAAATGTGAGGAGAATTCTATTAATTTGATGTTACACTCAAAGAGCAATAACAAAAGTGCGCTCTGTCTTTGCAGATTGTGTCGACATCATGTTTCTAAGACGAACAGCATTTCACATTCAATCCCGGTTAATGCCTGGTTTCAGTACGGCCGCTGAAAGTGTTGTTCAATCAGGAAATTTCCGTTCTGAGAACAAACCATCCGATCAGCAACCACAAGAAGTTGGTCGATACTATCGCATCGATCCGAATGTAAAAAAGCAGCTGTTCGCTCTCGGCGGTTTTCCGAAGACTTATGAGAAACAGGCCAAAACATTCGGCGAAACATGTGTAATGATCCGAAATCCAGCTCTGGAAGTGATCAACTACATCAAATCGTCGGATTTGAATCGTCCAACCGTTCGGTATGTGCTCTACGGCAATAATGGAGTCGGTAAATCGATGACATTGGCGCATATCTTACACTATGGACATGAAAACGACTACATATTGGTGCATGTACCGTGGGTGCCGAATTGGTTCAAGAAACCCAAGGAGAAGGCGTCCTCGCAAACACACGAAAACTGTTATGATCTTCCCATCGATGCGGCGGCATGGTTGATACATTTCAAGTCGCAAAATGTCAAGTTACTGCAAAAGTTGGATTTGAAATGCAGCAAGGACTATGTGTGGAGTAAGAGAGAAACTACAGCGGCCGGTGCACCGTTGATTGAATTGGTAGATCATGGAATTTCTCGCATTAAATACGCCTGCGACATAGTCGCCGTACTGTTGGAAGAGCTGAAGGAACAGTCAGCGCAGGGTAAGTGTAAAACAATGGTCGGCATTGACGGATACAATGCATTTTTCTGGCCGAGAACGTACATGCACGGCGAGACAAGAGCACATAAGATAACAACCGAACAAATTACGTTAACAAAACCATTCTTAAATATTACCAACTACGATTGGACGAACGGGGTCTGTGTCTTGGTTGTGGATAAAATTGCGTTAACGGACGATATACAACCGGATTCAGAACTGCCCAGATATTTGTTGACAGAAAAGGGTTTCGAGCATCTCGATCCATTCGTTCCAATCCACGTCGACAATTACTCCGAATTAGAATTTAAGCGATGCATTGAATATTATCTGGACCGACGGTGGATACAGAATGCTGGCGACAGATTCGACGAAGAACTGAAATTTGTCAGTGGCAAGAATCCGTTTAGTTTAATGCAACGATGTGCACCGCTGTAGAAATTTGAATCATTAAATTAGTTTATGTTAAATGATTGTCTTTGAAATGAGCGCATCATGTGTCCGTGGCGGACAGGTTCGGTAATCGATATGGCGTATTTCTACTCAAAGATGGAATTTAATGTTCAACAACGAAGATGCCGGACAACTCTGTGCGACTTTCCAATATCAGGACCTCTGTAAGTAAAAGTCCAGAATATCAAAATACAGTTAAGCAGAGCAGCAGTCCTTAAAATGGAACACGTCGCAAGAAGGACGAATGAACGTTGAATAAAAATCATCCTGAGCTGGATACCGTCTGGACGATGGACAAACTCAATCAAACGAGGAACAGGCGCGGGTCGGAAATGCATCGTTCATTGGATCAGAAAGGGGAGGCCTACATCCAGCAGTGGATATCGATAGGCTGAGAAAGAAGAAGAAGAAGAACCGCAGTTGAGGTGGCATTAGCAAACATGCGAGAATTGTGCTTTTGACTCGCCGCTTTCGAGATCTTGCGTCGATAATATGTTCACTGACTTCAACTCATACGAATGAGAAACCCCGTTCGAATTCATACTTTGGGTCGATGTCAATGAGTCTTCCGAAGCAGTTAATCAATTCACATCATAAATGCGCTAAACAATTTGACTTTTGGGTGAACCATTGGAAACAGTCCGAACTGATAACGCAGCGACTTTAAATTTGAAGTGGACCTACGGTGTCAAATGGTAAGTAAATCAAAATCTTGTCGGTTAAATGGTGAAAGTATTTAAGGTTTGAGATACATTGACTAAGTAAAGTACCATTCATAATGACGTCCTATAATTTCGATCGTTTTTTGACACCACATCGTCCAAAATCGGTAACCTCTGGTAAATGACGTTCAGATTCAGATTCCCCTACACCACTTGAGAAAAATTATGAAGACAAAAAATCAACAGAGTTCATAAAATCGAGATGGTTTCTGCCAACTACCAAAGTCGCTGGTCAATGTGCGCAACATTGAAGCGGAAATTAAAATTAGTCATTCCTGGCTACGACCCACGAATATACAAACACTTCTGATTATAGATTACAATACTGAAACCCCTAACGTTGAAGGCACAATGTGTTTGCCAGAGAGGAATTCAAGCTACCTGAACTAAGTTTGACACCCCCCTTTCCTATACCTCATCACCAATATTCAACAACGGCAAACATACAACCCCTAACTCATACGATTTTCTGTATAGAAAGATGCACGTTGAAACAATTGAAGTAAAAGATTTTGAAAATATATTTTAAAAAGTGGTAGAACAAAATTGCACGGTTGTTTAAAACAGGTTAAGACACCCGCGCATAACTGAAGAAATATTTGCTTCAATATCGAATCGTCACTCCCTAACCATCTGTCGAATTCCTCATCTTGTCTCCACTCATCCGTTGGGATTTCCAACAAGTAAATGTATTTGTCTGTTTATAAAAACCAGATGCGGCTCGGGCTCAATTTATGGGGGGCTATGAACAACTCAATAGCGTATTCACTAAACGATTGAAGTTGCCAGTGCTGGGAGTTCGATGAAAAGAAAATGATTCGTCAGATGTGTATACAAAACAAAGCTGATTGAATTGGTTCGAGTCAGTGGAAGTTGGTGGAAAAAGCTTCCACACGACTTGCCAGCAAGGATATTGTTGGGGACGCTGGCATTCTACTCCAACTAGTTTCACTCCTATGTACATAGTTGACACTCAACATCAATGTAACTTAGGTTTGTCGCGTAGCTTGCCACTGGCACAGTAAAAGCTTTCCGTAATGAAAGGATCTCTAAAAAAGTAGAGCTGCAATCAGTGAAACTAGTAAATAATGATCTAGCCTCTGACCGTCAAGGGCTGTTAGTTGTAACGGCGGATAAGCGGATATATGATACAAATCTTGTAGTGCGCCGCAGGTGATTTTTTGAATTAAAAGTTTTCATAAAATTGAAAGTTCGTAGATTATAATCTCAATCTTCTTGTTAACAACTCAGATCCCCTATTTTCCCAGCGCCCAGCCGGGCCCGCCTTATAATCCAGCCCTGAGCTTACTGCTCAAAAACACAATTGTGAGCTTGATTTTATCACAAAATAATTTCCACATGCATTGAATTCCTTTCGCAGCATCCCATGTAAACAACTATCGGAGCAGCGACGGATGGTACTATGAATATCAGTGGTAGACATAAAAAACTTCAAAATTAAGCTGCCAACTCATTCTTTTATGCAAAAATCAACGTTTATTAGGTCAAGAACGAATGAAAACTTTACCGGCGAACTTGACCTGACTTGACTTGACCATAACAAATTGGAGGAGCTTAAACGTAAAAACCTACAATGATGCAATGTTACCATATCATCGTTGAATGATGCCCCTTTCTTCCCCCCAAGTTCTCTGATGTACACACATCGATCGCGTCACTTTTATTGTAAAAGAACAGATCTGTACATCACAGTGGACAGCGCCGGATCGCCACGAGCTATGTCTTGGCTTACGTATTTCTTTGCAGCCAATTTTTTTTTAGATTTTAAGTACAGTTGACTCATAACTTTACGCTTTTCCGTTTCGGTGTCACTTAGTTATTTCCTCTGTTTTCAAATCAACGAAACGACCAGATGACTCAGAACCATAAAAATCTAGCGCTAAGTAGAATGATGAGTAGATCCAACGAATAAAATTGGTTCAATGCAGATGTCTTACAAAACACTAATCTTTAACTATGTCTACACATCTTGTACATATCTAAAATACTATGCCCACTCATTTTCTGCGGTGAGCTCTTTCTTTTTACTGGCTCTGATCGCACACAGTAGAGTTTACTATGTCTGACGTAAAGAGCTAAACACCTTGAAAACGAAAACTGTAACAGACATTTTGTTTCGAGTTTATTTGTTACACTACTACGGTGACCATTTGTGTGATTCCCGACTACTACTCGTTTAGTGTGGATACGAAAACATGAAAAAAGCAGCAGCAATGAGCACTTCAGATGAGCTTTAAAACAGTTCGACGTGTTTTATAGGGTGTTCTAATTCTGTAAACATAATAAAATGTTGTATTATTAGCCACCGACGGAGATTGGGATTTTTTTTTGTTCTTGATGCTGTAAATATTATGATTAAAATGATCATCGTCTTTTCATGGTTAAAGTAAATAACACTAAATGTGTGTGCGTATCTGCATGCTTACAGTTAATAATAGATGAGTGAGAATATGCTTGACATGTGATTTATTAACAAGAAGGAGACGCAGAGCACGTCCTCGCACACATAACACCACTTCAAATGTATAGCTAACCCTTCCAAGTGCTTCAAATAGTATATTAATGTCTTTTTCCGCGTCAAAGCAACAAAATTTCAATGTTACATACGCTAACCCAACATATAAGCTATTGAGTTTATCACTTTCGTCTTGTGTACATACGAAGTCAACTTCTTGAGTTATAAAGGACAATGAACAAAATGTATTCCTGATTTTACTTCAGTAAATACCTGTGTGTGTGCGTGTGTGAACTTCCAGTCGTCATAGAGGCAAGATTGTAGATGTAGATAAGTAAAGTTCACACACAACATGCCTGTATAGATTCTGTATAAACATCAAATCAAGTTTTCCAATGATAGGATTAGAAAATGACTTTCAATTTTCTACCTCTGAGAGTTCGCATACCATATATATACCACGGTGGAACGTACGATTCTCATCCTTTTAAAGCAAGTTAAGTCTTTTCACAACGCCGTGGATTCTGCGAAAACGAAATCTTTTGACATTTAATTTATTCATTTCGCAGTATTATACCCATCCATTTGAGAATAATATTCTTTCCGCATTTTCTCTGTTACAATAAATAAAATGATTTTATTGATGACATGGATGGTAATGGGGGTGAAAAAAAGAAGAATTTGGTATGGCTAACATACTTCGAGTCAGTCAGCCGGTAATTGCTAACGACGCTAATTGAATCATTGTCAATTATATTTCTGCTGCTAATTTTCACATTATCTTCCTACCATACTGTCGAGTACCACTCATATGAATGTTTGCTATAGGATTCAGAAGTGGACGAATAAAATAATCCCACTAAATCTATTACAATGATTAATTGAAGTGACCAGTGTTAGTCAAACACTTTCAGTTTCCTTGCTTCATAGAAATGTTCTTCAAGCAGTGTGACTATTTACTGCTTATTCCAGACACTGAATTTTTAAATGGAAAAGATCATCAATTGAAGTAGTAGATTTCATTATACCACAACCAACATTGGTCGAGATCGAAAAAAGTGCACACAATACGTAAACTGTGATGCATGCCAAGATGGAGTTACGAGAGATAATTCATTCCTTCTTGATTGGATACTTCACATTAAATTAAAATCCATAGAGTAACAAAGAGAAATCGAGAGCAAAATTCAATGAAAAACATAACCCGTACAAGTAACGCATATGGCTTGGTGTCTATAGAAGACATTTACATCTTTAAAATACTCTGCAGAAGCACCACTGCATCTTTCGATCCTTCCACTTAAACTCATCTTTTGTAACTTGTTGCTTACAGCAATTTCGGAAGTTCCGTGCTGAGTCCAATTTGAAAATTGAACTCTGGAAATAAAATTCTCCGAAATCAGGTGAAGTTTACCTTAGATATGCAAAAACAATCAATTCCAAAATGGCGGCTGGGCTAACGGTCATTTTCTCAGGTCACCGAAAACAGTATTAGTGCATTAGGGTCGTCAACTCCTTTCAAACAAAAAAATCATGAAAATTGAATGTAATTTACTCGAGATATTGAGAAAAAAGAACTCTACCGTCACGGCTGAGTAGCTTGACTCAGACTGACTCTATGGGCTCTTACTTCCGAAACCGCAATCCGATTTCGACAAAAAAAATTTCCTGGGTCTGTGGTGTTATCAATGTCAATACATTTCATCTATCACCTTTGTACGAGCAATACTGCCGGTAATATATCTAACATATCTCATAATAACCATATGTATGTAACCGATATTCTGTCTAGCAAACAAACTCTCTCAAGAATTTGAGTTATGGTGTAAAAAAGTTTGAGAAACTTTGCATCTTTAAAAGGCTCAATATTTAAAGAGTGGACAAAGTAGCAATGATTCGTAAACGTCTTTACCATCCTAACGAATGTGGATCGTTTGCTGGACAGAGTCAGCAGTCTCCTTTCAGCCCCCACATCCCACCCAGAACAATAGAAATGTCAGCAGTTCCTTTGTTATCTCATCAAAATCGAAAGAAAACAGGTTCGAGAATAAGAGGATACCTCACATCGTCTACTGATCATAAGACTTTCACACATCAGCAGTTTTTTTTTAATTTCCAGAATCCCTGTAGAACCCATTTCGAACAATAGTTAAGTCAGATATTCAAATATTGGCCAACAAGGGTCGTGCCTAATAGTATTGAGTCAATACTATTGACAATATAAAAAAAAACAAAATAAAAATTTCGAGGCTCAATCATAATTAACTACCGAGTCTCTAGAAAAATTTGCCAATTTTCAATCTTTCATCCTTACTGATCTTTTGCATTAACAGACCAATTAGTGATCGGTGAGGTGCGAAGATCTAATCCTTTCACTCTCGACTTATTTTCTTTTATCCGTATTTACGCTCAACCGAAATAATCTCGGTAAGTCGAAGTTTTGCTAAGTGCAAATATAACTACAAATGATACGAACTGATAATACCATTGATGTAGGGATAAAAATTTCATTGGAATCGAGACAGTGGATTAGTGGATTGTGAGCTAGAGGCCTTAGAGTGAGGGTAGCCAGGGCCCTAAGTGTTTTTTTGCATGTTAATCGAGTAAATTTCATCCGATTTTCGAAAACTTCGATGACCTAGGAAAATAGCCGCCAGCCGCCATCTTGGATTTTGTTCCTATATTTCGGGTAAATCCACAAGGGACCGCACTTAGAGTTGCAGAGTTGCACGCGAATAAAAGATTTGCACACGGAGTTGTAGAAGAGTTGTATTTTCAGCTCGTCCACCTCGAATGAATATTACTTAATTTTAGTGGGATCTGTTCTCAGTTCCATTTTCAAATTAGATTTCATACGGGACTTCTGAAATTGCTGTAAATTGCGTCGTTAAAAGAGCATTTAGCGAGCACAAGCCTGCTTATTAGATTAAATGGCAAATAGGGTGGTTTTATCAGTCATCAAGGGATTACCGTTTAATTTTTTTCATTTTACAAAAATATCGTAAAATTGTTAAACTAAGCAAGTCTCCGAGCATTGAAACAAAACTGTCCGACTGTCTAAATAAAAGTATAAATCAGTCGAAACAAGTTAATTGTCCGACGACTGATGTATCTACCCTAGTCCACAATTTATTTGCTTCATAATATTCATTGAAGCACTTTTATTTATGTGTAAAAATGTTCTTTTTCCTCGGGTAAATCCCAGCGCTAGTGGTCGCCTAACCACAGTACCGCATGTGAAAACATGTGTGGTGATTTTTCGGTTTTAATAGTAAATTACTGTTATAAGGATCCATAAGTGCGAGTGTCAGTACGAGTCGCTGATATACATCCTTATATCAGTGAGGTACGAGGTAGTAGGCAAACGCAGCTAGTGCCATAATTTTGCTTACTAAACCTTTACCACTCTAGGGATAATTTCTCTGCTCTTATGTACGTCGTGTAAATAGGCACCAATACGAACACGCCGTGCGTGAAAAAATTTTAATTCTTCATTCCGTTTATAAGTCGCCAGAAATGTGCATGCCAGAAAAGTATGACAAGGTCTAAAGATTGGCCCTTACTTTGCCACTGTGTCGCCATGACCTAATGAGATTGTATATTGAAACTGCATATTAATGCAAAACGTCGAAAGACATATAAAATAGCTCTCGTTACCACAATTTATTACCAAAAACTTTGTCGTTTACGACGACCAATTTGTGTGCATCAAAAACCGAAACCGCCTCAATATCTCCACAATAAATAAAAATGTAGGAAAAGAAATGCGTTCCGTCGGTCGCCAGTAAGCCTCCTCCCAGTTCAAGATTTATTCAAAGAAAATAGTCCAGAACATCGAATTGATATGTCTATTTAGTGTAGTGATATATTTCACAAGTAATGGCTTGACGCTAATTGGCACTAATCTTAACTGGGAAGATCGACGTTAACAAATTATAAAGCGACATGCGTTGAATGTGTAGGTATTTACGGAGAAGAATTTCTTTTCACATTCAAATAAAGTGTGTGTGTGTGTGTGTGTATGAATACGACTGGTGGCAGCAGCTGATATCGATGGAAATTGTGTGTAACGGATTTTCTATTTATTTTTTGCTTCGTAAATTCACCGCTCCAATTTTGCTTCACTTCACTAACACTCAATCGAGAAAAAAAGAGAGAGAAATCTCCGTTCAAATGCGATACCGATGAAGAAAATTATAAATTCTCCATACAAAAACAACAACAACAACAACAACAGCTCAGCAACAAAACAAACATCCTGCATTGTTCACCTATTTTGACTTTCTAAATTTTTCTTTTCCCCCAAAAAAAAAGCCGCCGCACCGCATATCATCATCAATATATATACACACAAAAACACACTCCATTATCCATAGAGTTTTACATGTGCGCTTCCATTCCTTGTTGCACATATTTTTGTTTGAAAATATATATTCTGTCAAGTCAAGTCGTCCCAGACAAAATGTTGGCGCACATCATAATCATCAAACCATCCCGATCTCTCCCATTATCCATCCCTATTCGGCGTCTTCTTTTCTGTGCAATACCAAGGGACTCCAGCTTTTCGCAACACCAGTTTGTAGTTGTAGTTCTCCCGTCGAGGTGTTCAGACCGATATGTGTATATATCAAAAAATTTATTTTTGTTTTTCATTTTTCTTTTCTTTTTTTGTTTCTCACATCATCTAAACAAAATATATTTGTTAAATTCACATGCCGCGCAACAGTAACAACAACAACAACAATTTTTTTTTAAATAAATCAAAGTCTAATAAACTTAAAATTCGCAAAAGATAAAACTGTTCTCGAACCAAAAAAACAAAAAACAAAACGACAACAACACCAGAGCGGAGGTATTTTAAATAAATTATTTAAAAAAATTAAAAGAAATTTTCGTTGGATTTAAATATTTTACATTTGATTTTGGTTTGTGTTTTGTATTTGGGAGATATTGATGGCAATTCATAATTGGATATATTGGATGTGCGATACGTTCCATATTATTTATTGAATGGAACGATGTGGAGAGTACACGAAATTGATAAATTGAATATCGCATATATTAAACCGGATAGTGATGGGAATATTATGTTCAACAATTGGACTATACATTTTGCGGCATCGTGATGGTTGTGTGTTTCGTTTTTCTCGGCAAAAACGTTTGTTGTTTAGTGTTGGAATCTAGAATGTGATGATGTTTCATACAAAATAGCGGAATGTATATTGGAAACCGAAACCCGGGTACATTTTATAATAAATAAAGAGAAGAAGAACGTTAGTCGTCGATGTATAGAAAAGAAAAAATTCAATTAAATGGTTGAGGGTAGTAAGAAAAGGTGGTTTATAGGGTGCCTGTTTATCTGATTCAATTTTTCTGGTTCTTGTACATCATTCTGTGTCCCATTCAATGTGAATTCTACAAAAGAGAAATGTTCAAAGTTGTGTCTATTCTAACGTTTTTTTGTTTTCTATTTAAAAAAGAATTCTTTTTTTCTTCATCATGTCGTCGCTGGAAATTTAATAAACAGATCTCTGTTCATGAATGATATTTTTCACTTAATTTCCTTTTGAATACAAATTTTTTCTCTTTTCTTTTCATTTTTTCTTCTTTTTCCTTTCTTTTTCTTCAACATAAAAAAAAACAGTAATGAGGACAAGAGCTTGAAATATTTAACATAAAAAGAAACTTATTTTTTTCCCATCTACAGGTGTTTTTTATAGACAGAGAGGAACGAACCGAACATTTTTGTTTCTGTCTTACTTCCATTCATTTTGTTATATATTCGAATGGTAATTTAACTACTCCATTGTCCTTCCATAAAAAATGAAGGTGGTAAAATGTACTGTCTATAACATTGAGAAAAAGGTACCATTACGGGCAGAAGACACACACACACACAACATAATAATGTTTTGAAACGGTGGGATGATGATGGGAAAAAAGGGTTTTCTTTTACAGCCACTGGTGTCCACACATCCCATATACAATGATGAGAGGTATTACATTTTCGGACAGGCAATAATGAATTTCAAAGTGAAAGTTTGGACAAAATGACCGATTAATTCCCCGTTACGAAAGTTCCTCTCCTTCACTTTCATTTCATTATATTTAAACCCATCCATTCCCGTGTATAATACATAAAATGATGAGCTTTTATGTTCGGAGCAATTTCAAGATGGATAATTGTAATTGAATGGAATTAACTTCCTTTTTTTTCGTTTCCGTAATAATATTTACGATGTCTGTTAGTGGGAAAATGTTTTTTTTATAAATATTTTTTAGTCTAATCTGTTGTGAAGAAAGGAAGAGGAAAAAATTTTGCCGTCAACTGAAATGAGCGTGGCTGTGGTATGTGGATGAAATTGATTCGATTATAATGCTAAAGGATGACAATGGTTTAGCTCAAGGGGGTAAGCACTGGTGGAGTTTTTCTGGAACACACCGATGGAGTTTTTGGAATTAAATTGAATTGTTGACATTTTTGAAATTGAATTTGTATTTGCTGAAATTTCTTAAATTAGAACGAAGTGGAATTACTGGAATAAAAATGGAGTTTTTGAAATAAAATTAAAGTTTAATGAAATCGAGTGGAATTATTGGAATTCACAGTCAGACCAAAGCAACTCCAAGCAAAAGTGTGTTCGTAGTCACATGCCAAATTGAGTTCTATTTTGTTTGAAATTTTATACCAACTCTTTTTACAGTGCCAAGATTGGTATGGTCAGGTCACTGTCCAGTTTCACTACTCTATTTATAGTACCACTCGGGCCTGAGTCAAACTAAAATACCAAGCAGCACTAATTCGTTTCCAAATAAATCCTACACCTTTTTAGACCCAAAAATTTTGACAGCTGAAACGTCATTTTTTGCCACAGAATTAGGTGCATGTTCTGTTCATTTTGACATACTTTTGCAGACGACGTGATTATGTGTCGTCAAAATATTTCATTCGTTTTACGTTACGTTTCAATTGACCTATTGATATCGTTGACAATTCACGCCGTAAGTCCGCTTTAAAATTTGAATTTTGAGTGAATCGAAGAATAAACAAATGAATTTAAAAATAAAATCAACGCACTCTTGTATGGGAATACCGTGAACATCCGATTTACAACGCTGCGTCAGCATTCCGAACCTTACGTTTCTTTTTGAATTTCGAGCGGACTTACGGCGTGAATTAGAGGAGAAAGAAAATAAGTGATTCCATTTTACGATTATGATTTTCGTCTATATTTTAAGTTCGTTCATTTTGAAATATTTTTTGTTTTGTGCCTATTTTGAGTTTTTTTTCTTCGAATTATTGTGATTTGTCAAAGTAGTCTTTTACTTCATGTTTTCAGGCATTTCTAGATAACTCAAAAGCAAACTAAAACAAATAACTCAAAGTAAACAAATTTTATATAAAGTGAATCTTCAAAGTACGTTTGAAATATCATCCACAGAGATAAACGTCAGCCAGGGTAAAAAAACGCCGCACAATAAACGTATTGAACGAAAGATTTAACGAAACTAAAGTTACGTTAGGTGAGTTAGGTCCAGGTAGCTCAATCGGTAGAGCGTCGGACTCACAAGCCTATGGTTCACGGGTTCGACTTCCGGCAGAGACATTGTCCA
>JANTFA010148406.1:0-11425 GCA_026413405.1 Phytosciara flavipes | reverse complement strand
ATTTAGCATCTGGGGGTGAGCCCAGAAGGTTTGCCCTTATTCTGGGAGTCCAAACCGACGTGTTACAAACGTAAGAGCAAAGGCATGAGACCGTCGTACTTCGTACGGGTCTAAAAAACGTCGAAAGTCAAGTCGCAAGAAGAGTCATTGTAAGTCATGAAAGTTATCCAACTCCGGAAATAAGTCCATAAGCCACGAAAAGTCAAAGTCGGCTCACTCCATGTTTGTGAGTAGTTTTCCCCTCGATAATTTTTGTTGAATGAAAACTGAAGTAACACCAAAATGCTTTTGTAAAATAGTGATAGAGAAAAAGTTTTTTTTTCCTTATTGTTGAAGAAAGGTCAGACCAAATCATAATTTTTCTCGACTCGCCACAATTGTAAGTGAAGGAGCAGTGTCGAGTGTTATTTTACAATTAGTATGTGCGTATTGCCTCAAAATATAAGAGTGGCAAAATTATAACATGATCGAGGCTACGAAATTGTATTACATTTCTGATGAATGCGCAACCACGGATGTTACGAAGCAGACAGTGGCACCATAAGATGCAAATTATAATAACAAAAACAAATTTTGTAATTTGTTACTTATCTACACAGGCTATGAAATATAACCGTAAATCGTCCAATTTAAATTCGAATAATCGAGTCGAAAGTGGTCCTTAAACTTGAGAAAATTTATTATGAATTGTTGTCGAGTGTACCACACAGCATCAATATTCAATGAGCAATTACATTCAACGCATGCATTCGAATGAAACAAAAGGTCGCTTTGTTGAATTGAAAAGAACCGCAAGAAGAAAAAAAATGATTTGATTCAATTGTGTAAACTTTATTGACCAAGGTTTGGCGGGCAGTTACCAAACTAACTTTTCGGCTAATGATTCCAAAAAATAAAAGTTTTGATAACAGAAACTGAATGAATGTATTGATTGAAGATAAATTGACCTTGTAATTGTCATTCACTAAATGAATGGAATCGCCCATACTATAGACGTGGAAAAATTAACATTTTTTTCCTACATCACACTGCATTTTTTCTCTTTTTATAGCATCGAAGTAGAAAAAAATAAACTTCAAGATGCTTGAGATAAATACGCTCCGCGGTTCATTGACAATAATAAATTATGCTATTCATGACCAATTATAAATTTATCGTTCACACTTACAAAATTCGATAAAATCAAAGTAGACCTTTGCAAAAAATTTGCAAATTAAGTCACAAATCCATCACATTTTATAGATCAAATCGTCCGTCTCGTGACAAAGTGACGGATTTACATATAAATGTAGATCATTCTTGCGAACTTTTCCGAACAAATGTGTTTCTTATTTTTCAACGAATTAGATTAGATGCGTTAGGGCGAGACGAAATCTGCACAGTAGCAAGATTCTAGTTGGGCCCCTTTTGCTTAACCTGTTATTCTAACATTGGACCTACTGATTGAAGTGAAATGAGAGCAATGATTGGCAAATGAGAGTTCTTTTATTTCAACTTCTGTGGATGAGTAAGCTTTTCCGAAAGAATCACTGCAACATGTAGCAATAGACATGCTCTATTAGTCCAGAGGAATCCAGGTCTGTTGGCAGTAGGTGTTGTTGGTGATAAAAATATAAAACAGTACATAATCGGGATCCCATGCAGAAATTGTAATTACATAGTGCCAGCCGGGGAAAGTGGTCAGTACATGCATGTTAGCGACCCTGCAGAAAGTGTTCATTACATGTAGATGTATTAATCCATGACCTTGTTCTGTGATCAACAAACTTCAAACCAAAATATCTCGATATCCAATAAACCTTTCTTAGAGCATGTTTGATTCATTCGAAAGTGGTTCAGTAGTATACCAGATAAGGTTCCATGAATGATGCTCCGAGAGAAGTCGTACCGATTCCGAGCTATTTGAAGACCCAATTTCGGTCATGACGGGCCAGGTCATGGAATTAGCCATATATGTACATTCAATAACAACTTCCCGGATAAGATAAACTACGTTGGATACTGGCAGTAATTCATTTATTCGTTACAATTTATATGACTCGCGAACTCACTTGTGTGTTCTAATCAAGAAGCAACTCGCTTTGGAAACAGTTATTATGACGTAAGTAGTTGCATACTTCGTCTTTGGCTCGGATATGTCAAAATGGCAGCTTCCAAAGCTTAGTATCATTTTTCGACACTTTTTGTCACGTCTCTAGAGGATGTTCACATATTAAGTCTCATTCCGCGAAGGATGGGCTGTACAGCAAAACATGTCGGTCCTAACAAAAATTTGGGTCACATTTCCCCTTTTTTGCGTGGCGGAGGAGAGGTGGTTAAAAATTCCATAGAACAATTATTGACGTAATTTGAACAGCACATTTAGCCAAGCGTACGAATAGTCCTGGTCCTGAACCTGCATTAAAATCTGGTCACTGGATCGTGAGCCTGAAAGGCAAATGGAATCCGAATTGTATATCGGTCAAATAATGGATTTGGGGCCTTGGACTAGACTGAAGCCACCACTTTAAGGCTCTATGAGCTTTTTGAGTCTGTTCTTCGTGCGGGATATTTAAAATAGCGCCATGTGCGATTTACATAACGCATATGTTTCATACAACCATTTTGTACTTAGTATTCAGTCAAACTAGGATTGCGTAAAAAAGGTATACGAGATCGTACGGGACTCCGTCGCAGCGTCTGCTAAGTTCTTTTCTGGTTTGTAAGGAGCACTGTATTTTTAAAACATTAGTTACATACAATCTCTTTCTTTATCTTTGAGTCTCAGAATCAAGGCCAATGCGAGGGATATAATCATTCGAGAACATACAGAAATATTTCCACCATACACTCAGGCGAGTCCTTTCCCCTAATTATTGAAGTGGTTAGTCAACTTTAATTCATTTCACTCGCATCACCTCCGAGGCTCCGAGGAAATCATTCCCGTACCTTGGTTTGTGTGTTTGGAGTCCTCACCTTCGAGCCGAGCTGCAAACGTTGTCTGAATAAAAACCTACTTATTTCACGGATGCAAATTTCCTGAATGAATATTCATCGTGTACAAAAGTCAAAACGATGAGACTAAGAGAGCATACTGAGACGTAATCTGATAGTAGTTTACCCTTCGTTAACATTATAATTAAATCAGCAAACTGACATTTTCTTCCTTGTTGTTTAGGTGCACAAAACTATCGGTGCAACAAGTCAGTCATCGATTTCCGTATCAAAAATCGGAAGAATTATTAATTTTCAGCGGTAAATTCTCAACGAGAATCAGTCAAGTGATGATGGGAAATATGAATAACAAAAATTGAAATGAGTTTTTTTCTCAGTCATCATGCTGAGACTCTTTCGACGACAAACAGAATGGCATAATATACCACGTAAAATCACATGATCACATGGATGTGTAATATGGATGGAATTTACGCTGGTGAGAAGAAAATCTCTCAATAGACAAACAAAACGCGGAAAATATTGTCTAGGTTCCAGGAGGCTAGATTGCCTTTCAAAACGAACAGAAGAAAGATCTCACCTTAAGGATCAGAACAACTTAATTGCCATTTCTTTCGACTCGGTTCCATAGTTTTCTGTTGTTCTCGTTGAGGTAGTAAGTAATGCAATGAAATGTGTGGTTCTGAATCAAAAGTCGCGTAAGACAGCATTGACGTCATTCATTCACTTACTCATCACAATTTTGATCTTTCTTATCCCCCAAATTGATCTTCTTTTATCTAGTAGCTAATTCTCTCGGTTTTTTTTTTCTTTCAAAATCTTGTACGTATATTGGCATGCTAAATGGGTATAGAAGAGCGAATCAACAATCAATTCATCGTTCAGCATATATTCACAGGTTGATATAAAAAGCGAAAGTAGTTTACTATTTGGCATCAGTCTTTTCAGAAAGTTCATCGAGAACATTGTAAAATGCGTGCTTTATTGGTGAGTCTTGAAAGAGTCTAAGCGTTTGGATGTGACCGGTTATATATTTTTGTCGTATTATGGTGTGCTAAAACGTGTTAATTGGACAATTTAGTTTATAGCTAAACTACAAGCATGTGAATAATCTTAAACAGTACCAAGGATTACTTAAACGAATTTTAATACGTTTACGTTCGGTTGGAATGCAAAACATAATAATTTAAATGTGGTGATAATTTCCGATATTCCGGTTGAATGAAGTGTACAACGATATGCAATTATCGCCCTCTTAACCTCTTAACAGTTGAGTCAACGCACTCCAAGCAAAAGTGATCCATTAGGCGAACATTAGTGCCCGATAGAGAGTCAAAATTTTTGACACATTGTTCAGTTTCAGTAACCACACGATGCTTGGAGCGCTTCGGTTGAGTTTAAATTATCTATCGAATTTCAAAGAAGATGCAAAAGATGTTCATTTGGAACCTTTTACATTGAATGGGAATTCGAAGAAACATTTTATTTTTGATTTTTCATCAGATTCAACACATTTGAGTTGAGAAAAAAAAAATTGTTTCGAAATTGGAAGAAAAAAAATATATTTTTCAGTCACACGAATTTGTGTACGTAATCAGGTGTCTTAACATCATTCACATAATTGATATGCTGCAACTGAAATCAATTCGATCTTCATCGGTGACTGAATGGATCTTCTCCGTATCGATAAAATCTCAATTGATTTCGGTGAAATATTCCAGTCATGTCAGAGTGAAACTCTCTACGATAGCGAATCAATGCACTGGACTTTCAGTTTCGTATATCTGGCCTATGATCAGCCACAAATTTATTTTACTCCGAACTCAAACCGATCAATATTTACGTTACGACTTTAACCGAGGCGGAACATTATTTCTGTTGTATTGGCAAATATTTGTCATTCTAATTCTCAAACTCAGAACTTATAAATCTAAACGAAAATTATTGCCTTTCCTAATGTCTACATTAGCACGAGCTGCAAACGGGTTCTGGTATCGAATTTCTAACAATGTTATTGATCATGCCACCTGCGAAAACGATGAGTTTTTATGTGAATTTCAACATTTGCATGTGGCAGACAGTAAACCAGAGACTACATTGGACAATAGCAAATTCACTTGTTCGATTTTGAGTAGCTTGCTTCGGTAACTGTCCTTTCAACAAATGTAGTTGCACACCTCGCCTTCGGTTCGGATATGCAAACTCTACTGAAGATTGTTGCTTTAATCTCAAAATGGTTTCCTCCTGTAATGAACTACTTTCGCAGCATCCAATGTAAACCACTATTCTAACATCCACACAAAGGATATTCCCCATCTAACCGGCATAACCGGTGAACTAACTCGTGTAGTCTTAAGCAACTCGGTTTGAAAAGTGTTATTTCGACACTGACAGTTGCGTGCCTCGCCCTCGGCTCTACCCTTGTCAAAATAACAGTTTTCAAACCTTGTTGTTCGAAACACACTCAGTTCGGCTCGTATCACAAATTGATCCCTCACGTAATGAATCGCTTCCGCCGCATCCAATGTAATCTAAAATTACATTTCTTCCTTCTCCGTGCAGTGAAAAGAAAATAAATGCTCGTGGCGTCGCCTACAGATCAATATCTAGTGCAATGAAACACTCTCATACGAATTTCGTTGCATAACAAGCTCTTCTTCGTTACGAAAATTTGCATATTAATCATGAAGCAAATAAAATTCCGAGCAGGTCAGGTTTTTATTTTTGGGTAATCGAGTCCGTAAACAGTTTCGTTTTTATTTATTTTTTTCGTTTTCTTCATCACTGTGTGTGTGTGTGTATCCGAGAGTGTGTCTGTAGTAGCACTAGTGCAGTAAAGTACAACCGCAGCAGTCAATTAAGATTAGTGGTAGGCACGGTGCAAAAAGTGCAGTTGTCTGAAAGCAAGTTGCAATAAAGTTTCTAATGAAAAATGGGTTTTTCATTCATTGACATTTCTCTTTGTCACACACCAAATACAATCGAATGCAATTCGATTTTAAAATTTATGATTATTACAAGTGGTTTTGGTGTGTCAACAGAGATATGGGATGTTTGAATTTCACCGTAGTACACACAGATTTCCCAATTGAATTAGCGGTAGAAGAAGAAAAATTTAGATGACAAAGAAACCAAAAAATTTTGTTTTTGTGCGAACAATTGCACAATTCGTTATTATACGATCGGATAACACATCATATCGGTTATAGCCAATGCATCATTGGTCCCACATGGCTTTGATGATTTTTCTCAATCAAAACCTTCGCATGCAATTAGCACGAACACGCCAATATTTAACTATAGCATGAGTTTGTCATAATAGTTCAATGAGCGAATATGAGAAAACGAATTTTGTCAATAAGTTCAATGCCAGCAGTAAAAAAAAATGATGAGCCAAAATATTGCCGATAGAAACTCATTTGAGACGAATCCTTCATGCTCTACATAACCCAGAACAAATTCAAATCGAAATCTTGTTTGTTCCAGATTATCTCATCCGTTCTGGTTCTAGCCAATGCTAGACCCCAAGTTAATCCTGGCTACCAATATCCAGCACAAAGCAATCACCAAGCCACCTTATCCGTACAAAGTGATAGCGTAGAAACTCTGCCCAACTTCATTCCGGTTATCGCTAACGATGGTCCAGCACTCCCACCCGTCTATCCAGATGCCCAAGTACCCGATTATTTCATACCAACCGGACCGTCGAACGTTCAACTACAAGGTGTACCAGTGTTCTCACCAACTGCATCCGAACAACAAACCAACCTAGAAAACCAAGAGCTCACAACCGGACCAGAGACATATCGCAACACGAATGAGGAAGAACAAAAATTACTCAGCACCTCATATGATGCTGTGCCATCCGGAGCACCTCAACCACAACAAGAGACATCATTCGATGTTAGCGGACAACAACAATCGTTCCTAAACGTACAACAACAGCCATCTTCCGGTAGCAGTTTCCAACAAGGACCTACATTCGTTCAACAAAGCGACGACCTACCCGCAATCGTTACCAAACATTTCTACGTTCATGCCGCCCCCGAAGAACCACAAGAGAACCAAGGACCCAGATTCGTGAACATTGGCCGAAAACAGAAAAATTACAAAATCATTTTCATTAAGGCACCAACATATGGACTCAACTCTCAAGTCATTCCAATTGTTCAACCCAACGAAGAGAAGACCATTGTTTACGTATTGAGCAAGAAACCAACGTTCAACCAAGAAATCTCTCTGCCACCAGCACCAGTCACTGAACCATCCAAACCAGAAGTATTCTTCATTAAATACAAAACTGATAAAGAAGCCCAGGAAGCCCAACAAAAAATTCAAGGTACATGTTCCGAGCGTGCAACTCGGTTATTGAATACAAATCGCACAGCAAAATATATTTGACTTTGTGTGATTCACCGTTTTCCATGTAGAAATTGTCAAGATAACGAAGTTCAATATCTCTTTCACAGGTGCATACGAATCGGATGCCTTCAAAGGATCAAACGATTTCATATCCGACATTGGATCGGTCTTCCAAAACCAAGCAGTGAACTTCCAAAACCAAGGAGCTGCCATCCAAAACCAAGCAGGAGCGACAATCAATGCGTTTGCTGGTCAAGCGGGTAGCGCTTTAAACAACATTGGTTCAGCTGTCACGAATCAATTTATCAGCGGTTCAAGGCCTAACTCAGCTGCTAAGAATGACGAAGAACAGGAAGAAGCAGAAGAAGAAGAAGAAGTGGAAGCATCTGTTGATGCCAGCGCAAATACGTTTGTGCAGAATTTAGTCGAATCACTGTCGCCAGTCGAAGAACAGTCAGAGCATCAGTCACCGCCACAACAGAATGAAGTTCAGGTGGTATATCTACCACCAAGTCACTAAACGTGAACACACTAATTATACTTTGTTAAGTTGATTTGCTCAAATTTTGTTTATTAAATAACGAGGTAAATAAAATAATTTTAAAAACACACATTGTCATGGGCATTGATTTTTTTGTCTTCCTTCATATGTGTTGGTGGTTGTGAGTTGAAAGATATTTGGTATCAGTTCTTAGCGACAACAGGAAGAGCTTTCAGAAAAGAAGTGTTAAGTTGATACGCCTGAGGCGAGGTACTTGACATTTCTATGGTCGAATTATTCGCAACGCAGCACAATATAGAGCGCAACTTTGAGTGAGAATCAAAAACGAAAGTGTGAATCCATAACTTCTTGCCAATTTCCCTGATTGCGTTTATTGAATCGTCCCGACCGAGGTCCGAAATTTTCCAACAGCAATATCAACAAATTTGTAATTTCGACATTTTATGTATGTTCCGATATTGTGCTAATTGTGCTGCAGAGCCTGAACTAAACGAAGACTGATGCATGCAGCTGTCTTTTCAATATCGTGTCGATACAAGTGACATCTCAAACAATTAGACTGCTCATTCTACAAAGGAATTAACGTTGAACCGTCTGGTCCTTTCCAGTCTCATTGCGTGAAAATTCATTGAGCTCTAATATTGACACGGCACATTTATTGACACAAAGTAACGGTGAAATGTGTCTTGAAAAATGACTTGCTGCACTCTTAAAATCTTAATTGAATTCTGTTTTCAGAAGGGGAAGTCACTTAATGATCATACGTTCAGGTCTTCAAGACATCATGCGTTCATTTAGCTGCTTTCAATTTGCGTTTCCACTGCGTTACATAAAGAAGAAGTAAAGGTAGTTCGTGATAAGAATCACAAATGTTAGATACAAGCAGGACTTATAGCATGGCCCCAAGGGGCCCCCAACATGACTGAAATTGATCACAAAAAAAAGGCTCGAAAATGAACGAAAAAACCGTGACAATGACGGTCCGAAAATGAGTATTTTTGGTGAACACCCCCTCAAGATGTGACGACTTGTGTACGACCCCCAATGAGATAACCGAATATTTCCGTGTTGCCTGCATCCACTTCATACACAGCAAGTAGAATGAAATCCCAAGACACACGAACTTTTTCTAACATTTTAATTCCTACCTGAGCATTGCGTGCGGCTTACACAAATAGCAAAGCAAATATCCGGCATTCAAATAATGACCAAATATATCAATTTGTTCTGGGCCCCAACGAAAAAGAAAAAGAGAGACAACGACGACCGACGTTTGAACATAAAACTGAAAATGTATATTACCAACAGTGTGCTAATTTAACAAATCAAATATTCATAACGATCGTCAACACCTACCACATAATCCGCTCAAAGATGTGTAATTATATAACAAACATTGATTGAAAAATTTGTGCGTTTTATACCCAAGGTCACCAATAAACATGGTCTTTTATTTAAATCAATCTCTGAGTGTGACAAGAAAAAGATCAACGATTTGTTGGTTATACGTCTATACAAAGTAAAGTATTAAAATATCTTCTCTACCTTGCTCGCTTATCGAAATCAATCAGAAGAAGATTAATCGAAATCGCGAAAAAAAAGTCACCTATTCAATGCCTACGCAATCAATGCACGAGACTGATGTGGCGTAAGGTAAATTGCCTTTCGTTAACAGATTACATTCGTAATTTCCATACATAATTAGCGAATAATTTTCGATTTTTGTCTGCAGCGTCTAGCGCCAAAAATATTCAACGGAGGCACATTCCTTATCCGTCCATACACACATTGAACTTAAAATATTTTGGAAATTTATGGACACGATATGCAGATGAAGATGAATTATATTGATAGCAAATTTGGACAAAACAAATATTTGAAGGATCGGATTTCAGTGGGTGAATATTGAGTTGATTTTTGTTTATCATTCCAAAAAGAATATGCACATTTATAATGCGAGGACATAGTGATTGGTAACTAGGCCACATGGTGAGAGGTTCGCATATTTCTATTGTAATGAATTTGTGATACATTCAGCAAAGTCCAGGGTCAAAACTTCTCATCGTTTAAGTACTATATACAACTTCGGCCACCTTATGCGAATTTTATTTGTTAGCTGGAAAATAAAAGTCACTTCAACTTCTCTATTTGAACCTGTCCGTGTGAGAAAATGAAGATTTTGAATTGATATAGGAGTGAGAATGGGAAAGTAGATGCGAAAACGTAGGGGGATCCGTACGAGTAATGGACGACATTTACAGCTGGTTGTGCATCAAAGGCACACTTCTCAAAGCTGCTCTGCATCTCTTGTTGAAGTTGCTTACATCAATTTCGATAGTCCCGTGCGAAGTCTAATCTGAAAATTAAACTCTGAATCCACCAAAATCAAGTTGAATTCACTCGAAATATGGTCAGAAAACACAAAAAACCAAAATGACAGCTGGTGGTCATTTTTTTAAGTCACCACCAACAGTTCTACGACTTCGCAGCCATCACAACCTTCCAAAACAAATAAAAAAAAGTTTACGAAAATCGGATGAAATTTACTCGAAATACAGGTAAAAAACGGCGCAGGGCCGTAGCTACATGGGGGCGAAGGTGAGCTAAGCTCACTCTGGAAAGTCTGGAGCTCACTCAGATAAAAACAAAAAGCAAACACGGTGACACCACAGCAGGTTTGCCCTCACTCAGAGATTTGAATTCGACTTGTTACAAACGTAACAGTGATAGCATGAGACCCTTGTACTTCGTATGGGTCTAAAAACCTAAGGTAGAATTTTTTTTTCTGATTTCCCTTTCTGTTTTTTATTTACCTACAATAATTATTCAGGTGATGTATTGGCTTCTAAGTACTAGAATTAGATGAGTGTTTGTTCAACTCAGGAATTTCAGAATATCTCAAAGGGCAATGATTCGTTTCGTTAAAAAAAAAATTTGAAAAATATTACCGGTGACTTCAGTGAAATTACCTTCAGCTGTTTTCTCGATGGTTCGCTCATAAAAACAAATCTGGTTATTCGTCTTCAAAAGTTTTAACACTATACGCTCGCGCGTGTAACTATATCAGTAAAAAATACCTTGAAAAGTAAGTGTGACGCAGGTCCATGTGTTTCAATCTCAAAAGAACCGATACCGCTTTATTTGAGCTAAGAAAATTTCAACAACAAAATTTATCAAAAAATTTTAATTAAAAAAATTGCGTCACATAGTGACAGTTGATTCGGCTTCCTTCTTTGTAAGTTTCTAAATTGCAGTCCTTGTAACTCAAAATATTCTTTTGTTGGGTTTTTTTCAACATCTGCCATTTTGTTATAATTATCTTGGTTGAAATTTATTAGGTTCATGCGCAGAATATATCAATTCTTTTGGAAGAACAAGGACTTGCGTCACATTCATATTCACTTACCCTTTAAGAGTTTTTTACTGATATCAGTTCTTTCAATAGTATCATTCATTTGGTTGATCCGTTTGATGAACAAAATATTTACACAAATTTCACTTTGCATAACCAGAGTAGAATTGAACCCAAAAAAAATCAAAAACCTGATGGTAATTCACGCCGTAAGTCCGCTCGAAATTTAAAAAGAAACGCAAGATTCGAATCGCAGACGCAGCGTTGTATGACCC
>JANTFA010148395.1:0-11427 GCA_026413405.1 Phytosciara flavipes | reverse complement strand
CATATTTCTATCAGAAACAAAAACATTGTCTTGCTACCTGCCAATCTAAATGTTGGTGATAATGACTATGCAGTCAATATGCATTAAAAGTTAGAGTAGCTGATGAAAGCAACAAACGACGGGAATATTACTTTAAAGCAATGACTCGTCGTGAAAGTATGAAACACACACACTGGGGTCGAGTTTTGTTTTGTTGTGAAATTCGAGTCGGCGTCGTCTGCGTTTACTTTAGCAATAATTTTATTATTAGTTCTTAAGGTCTTATACACCGTTTTTATTAAGAGCAAAGTTCAAGGGCAATGTTAAACGTTCGACAAAAGTAAGGCTCGGAACGGGTTTAATTCGGGTTGAACGAGATTGAATCAGACTCTTATTAGATAGCTCGAAAATAAGTTGAAGAGAGCATGATTTTTAGTAAATTTATCTGGCTTTCCATTGCACATAAAAACCCCATATTATGTCTAATGTGGGAAGTTTATGTGCAATGGAAAGCCACAACTATTAGCTACAAATCAACTGATTTTGAATTATTTTCGAGCTTTCTGATAGGAGTGCGATTCAATCTCGTTCAACTTGAATTGAACTCGTTCCGAGCCTTCAGGGTGAATTAAAGATTTTACTGCATGTCCCATTCGAAAGTTGGACATTACATAGCAATAGCATCCCTGCGAAAACGATCCATTACATGTGGACTACTTTCGGTTTATTCTGTGTGGGAAATTTTGGCAGAAACGGAGAATGACTCAAATTTTTTTAAATGTTTCAATGATAGTAGATAATACCAAATAAAGACCCTGCTGATTCACCGTCCCGTCGACACTACCATCACGCTCTACTATGTGGTCCGATGTAGAAACACCGAAACACGTGATGAAATACATCGCAGCTGCAAGTAAATGTTACTGGGACAGTAGTTCATACTCGATGAACAAACGTCTAGTCGGCTGCTTCGACGAGATTCTTGAAGGCATCGATCTACCAAGAAAAGAGAGGAAAATTTTGAATCGATTCTGTAACGAACAAATGTATCGATGGAACTTCTGTGAATCGCCCCCCCCCCCATGTGACTCTCGGAATGGGTCAGGTCAACCAGAAACCTAACCTGAACCTGCAATTGAGATTTTTGATCTGAAATATTAAAATGATGGCAATTCAGGTCCTTTCAGCTCAAATATGAAACAGTTCAGGTCAGGTCAAATGTAACGAAACCATAAACGACGAAACTATATCACAGCATTCGAGGCTTGTTGCTCAAAAACACACTTGTACGTTTGCTTTTGTCGCAAAATGGTTCCCTTATGTGATGGATTACTTTCGTAGCATCCAATGTAAACCACTATTGTTACACGTGTTTGGCACGTGTTTCTACCTAACCAAACGCTTTCAACTTGTGTCTTAAGCAAATTATATTAACCGAAAACTAGGGTTCCCTGCGCTTTTGACGATTTGCGTTGTTTGTGTTCTTTGAAATCCGACGTTGAGCACTATTTTTTCACTGTGGACGCACTGGTACTTTTTTGTACAAACTCAATTTTGATGTTCGGAAAATGTTTACAATTCATCTCCGTAATCTCCGTTTACAAATCCTTGGCACTGACTGCTAAGTGTACCATTCCCAAACTCAAACCAGCTACTTTTCACAGATTAAATGACCAGATATATTCGTTCGAATAAAAATCTCAGAGAGAAAGAAAAAAAATCTAATCGATTCACTAACGCACCAGAGCTTTATAGGAAGAAGAAGAAAAAACCCGATCAGATCTTCTACGGAATTTATAGTCTGTTGAGTTAACTTTAACGACCCGAACTAAGTAAATTGCTATTTTCTAAAGTGTCTATGTAAAATAGGTAACAAAAGACTGTCCAATAATCAATCACTTAAAAAATCATTTCCTTTAAATGGAAAGTTCCTTTTACCATCTATATCTCATGCCAAACAAATCCCTTTAACCTCTTAAATAGAAAGACCATTATCTAAAAGGTATACCCATTATTATAATGTATCTATTATCAAGAGTTTCTCCTATGCGCTTTTGTAAAGTGTATTGAGATACTATGATACCAAAGCTCATATATTGTTGTTTACGGTCTTTCCCATAACCGAAAAGCATGAAATACCTCGTCTTCTTCTACACACACACATCCATACGTATACGTACTCACACACACACACACATACGCCAACCCTTATACCCGGGTTGATAATATTGTAGATAGAATGTCGTCGGTTTTTTTTTTGTTGAACATCATCTTTTCATATTAAAATACCGTCAGACTCTTCGGTTTAGATGTAGGAACATCAATATAACTATACTATGGAAAGGCTAAGGCAATACATATCATCGCTGAAATGTAGGTAAGTGCAAATTTATGTTTTTTGAAAGATATATCAATTTCATCTTTCCTCCTCCTTGTTTCCATAAAGATAAAATGTTTGTGTTGGTGGAATATATATTTTTCTACATTATGAGCTATGTGTGCTGTGTGTAGAACCTAAAATTATTTGGCGTCGTCGTCGGTAAAGAATTTCTTTCTTTTTTCTTTAAAGTCATAGAAATGTTATATGCTTTTTTATGATAAGGTGGGTTCGGAGAGATGATAAGTTTATAGGTCCAATAAACGGGCATAATATTATCTGCAATGCTAACGGAAATATTAGTGACATGTTTTATGATTGCAATGATAACTGAAGTGGACTGTAGCCCGTTAAGTGGATTGAAATGTGTTACACGATGTGTGTGTTTTTGTCGATGACACATTGGGGAAATTCACAAGGTACGTTTTTAGCACTTAAAAAAATCACTCACATTTCATCGTCGTTTTATTTATGGCCACAATTTTCATGCTCTCGCAAATTTACCTCCGTTCTGTCGTTTTTCATTGGTCCCGTTGCCATTCACTACTAAATTACGTACGTAAATGGGCATTTCGTATTTATGTAACTCACCGTGTAACTAATCTTTGGACGGTACTTCCGGATATGGACATTAGGGACCGTTCATAAATGATGTCATTTGACCAAAATTTGTATAGACCGTCACGTTTTTTTGAACACCCTACTCTCTAACAGCGTTACGTCATTTATAAACGGTCCCTTTTAGGTCTATTGTCTTCAGAAAACCGACTCTTACCGTCCGACACACCTATGACAATATTAGGTATGCCGAAATGACCATTTCCGTACGTAATTTAATAGTGTGGACTACATTTTCGGGTGTCGAGACTATCCGAATGCAAATAGTTCGAAAAGCGTTATTTGCCCAAAATTCGTGTTTACTTAGTAGCGGAATGGCTTCACAACTGCTTTGATCTGAGAGACAGTGAAGGAAACAACCAACAACAAGTGCCGAGTAACACCCTTCTTGCATGT
The DNA here is from genome assembly GCA_026413405.1 of Phytosciara flavipes. NCBI lineage: Eukaryota > Metazoa > Arthropoda > Insecta > Diptera > Sciaridae > Phytosciara > Phytosciara flavipes. The sequence goes on along the minus strand of JANTFA010148395.1, from coordinate 8,057 downwards.
ACGTCTAGCGAATCATAAGCGATGAGAAATTATAAAATTTCCTGTCGCTTCATCACTGTGATGGTTAAAATCAACAAAAATTAGGCTCTTAGAGTTTGGTTATTCTTTGCCACTGTCGTCATGGCCTGATGAGATGTGGCAATATTTTAAAATGTTTTTAAACAATTAAAAATTGCTGTTTTGCATCTCTCAGATCGAAACAGTGGCAGAATTCATTCGCTAACAAAAACGTATTGGTGTTCTGCAATAACAAGGGAAGTACTAGACTTTCGAACGTCAACACATGTATGTGTCGTAATCGAACAATTGTATAACCGAGCCAACTGAATAGTATAATACTTCGGGGTTGCTGTATCATAGCTAAACCGTCCACCATACTTCGTCGACATTCGAAAGTCTAGTACTTCGCTCGTTATTGCACAACACGTGTATCTTGTTGTTGGTTTTCACTTTAACAAAATGAATTCGACAGTTTGATGCTGCATCAGAAACCAGTTGATCAGTCTATACACTTTCAATACAATCAATAGCAGCTGCGTTACATTTATTGTGCCGTTTGTAATAAGTACTAGGAATTTGAAACAAACTGTAAAGGTAAAGTATTCGACAAATATGCGACTTCAACTTAATGTCAATCAAGCAAATCGACTTTCTTTTTTTCGTCGAGGGAATTCTCAACTGATCTAAAGAAATACAGGGCTCATAAAGGCTCTGAACTGGCCCATTGTTCCCACAATTCGTCTTGTGTTTAGATAAATAGAAAAATCTGTTGTTTCGTAGCATTTTTGGTTCTCCGTTTATTTTCATTCCACTTCATTCATACTATCATTAAACACCATTGTAACGACTGTATTCTTGTTGTCAATGAATCGAAAACCGAAATCTAAAAAAAAGCAAACAATAGATGAATGTTGGCTGGTGTTGGGTGTGTAAAAATGTAATAGACAGAAGCATCGCTCGTGGGGTTTTGAGATTCAGCTTCGTTTGTTGCACATATTGCAGAGTTAAGAAAACTGGTATAAGTACTTACATCAGCTGGCTACACACACCGTATGGCAATTTATTTAGAAGAAAGGCACAAAACTTGAATTCAAATTGGTTGGCATTATCTGGAAAAATGGAAGAATATTCGATTTTTGAGATTTTCAGGGGGGCCCCCATAGCTTTTCTGTAGCTACGGCCCCGTGTCCAACCACATGAATCAAAAGCCAACCATTCTTTAAAAAAAATTAAATAAACTCCTTGAACAATATGATTTTGCATTTCCTTTCTTCTACTTTGTATGGAAAAGTAATGGTTTTACAATATAGGCACTTAACATTGTAAGCCCCTTTATTTTCTAAACGGGCTCGTGTCTACTTTCTGTATTCATCTGTATGAGAATAACATTCTTCAATAATAGCAAAACGCCTGAAAAGTTTCGAGACATGTGGCTTGAACATTCATTGTTAGGATTGATGAAGTGCATCGTTCAAAAATGGTTGGGAAGAATGTTCCAACCTAATTACGAAGCTAAAAGTTATATGTAGTGATGAAACCTGTTCTCGGCTGTAAAAAAAATTCAGGACAATCACGTCACTCAAATCGAGAAGTATCACAATGCCCCAAATCACAGTCCATGGTGTTATACCAAATTGGACGTTTGTTTTTCTGGATGAAAAAGCAATCCATCAACTTTTAGTAAACGAAGTGGTTTCGTTGGTTGTCAACACAAGCAATACCAAATTTAACATTCGACTTTGTACAGTTCAGATGCATAGTCTGTTTAAGTTGCGAAAACATACTAGAATACCCGCGGGGACTTTGACAGTTGCCAGTCAAATGCCAGTCAAATGCCAGTCAAATGCCAGTCACATGTGGCGCGTTCACATTGCAACATTTTTGTATGACACAACTATCAAAGTCCCCGCTGGTAATCTAGTATTTTTCTTCAACTTTAACAGTCGTTTGTTAAAATCGGAATTCGAACCAGACGGTAAGAGCATAGTATTTGGGGATGCATATAGATGCTGAATCAAGAATACAAAAATTTCCGTCACGTTGATAACTTGAGTAAATCAATCCGATTCAAAAAAAAAACTTTTTCTGAAAGGTAGTCGGTGAGCTCAAGTTCGAAGATGCACCATTTAACAAGGCTATATACTATTGTGGAGGTCACCTCGATCGCCATTTTATTAGGTACGCGGGAACACAACACTTTTGATGATTTTACGGACACAAAATTTCACCACATCATCACAGCGACGATAGTCATCACAGTAGTTGAATTTTCGTATGAAATACGCCATACTGTCGTCAGCTGTGGCGTGTAACCCGCGTGCCTGTATCGAGGTGACCTCCACAACCATTTAAGGGGTCGCGTCGTGCATAAATGACGTCAGTGCTGTCATCAGATTATTACTGATTTTAGTCTGATGACAGCACTGAAAGAGCGTCATGTCATTTTATTTATCGGTCGAATAAAATATCCCGTTCTGATGATACCAAAACCAAGTAAAAATTGCATTGAAATTGGGTCACTGGATCTCGAGCTAGATGCCTTAGAGGTTAAGTAGGACCCTCAGTGTTTTTTTCCATATAAATCGAGTAAAAATTATCGGACTTCGTGCTTTCATTTTGAAAGGTATGGCCCATACCATTGCGTGGGAAAAAAAAGTTTATTAGAATTGAGTCAGTGGGTCATAAGCTAGGGTCCTTGAAGTGTTCGAAATCTGAATTCATTGACTTTGGTTTCATTTTGAAGGTATGGCCCGTACCAACCCAGAGAAAAAAGTTAGTTGGTCTCGAAGTAGTTCTCTTGGCCCTAAGTGTTTTCTGCGTATGAATCAAGTAAACATCACTCGATTTTCATATAGTTTTCGTTTCATTTGAATGGAGTTCTAATTGTACTTTGGTTTAAAAAAAATGGATTCGGTGACTTGGACTAGATTGAGGCCACTACTTTCGGGTTCTATGAGCTTCTTGTTATTACGCAATGTACTTCGTGCGGGCTATATGCGATTCACAGAGCCAGAGTCGGACAAAACAAAAACAAACTAGAAATTTAACTGGTTTTCTAGAGGGCTGCTTCGCCACAATCCACAGATGGATCAGTCAAGCAGCTTGTCGTTTTATTAGTTTTTTTTCTTCTGCATTTAAATTCACAAAGCATCATTTACTTGTTGCTGAAAATTTGAAACTTTCACACCACTTTTTATTTAGAAATTCGGTTCGTTTAACAAGCAATATGACCACCAGAAACAAATAAAATTCTAAGTTTGAACTCATTCTTTATCCGTTTATGGTATGTGCATAAATGTTGGTATAAACCAATAAGAATGTCATAGTGGGAATAGTAAAACTTTATTTTTTAACAAATAAAAAAATCTCTATCACTACACCAGCCACTGCGCAATGCGACCTTAGTGGAACACATATACACAACAACAGCAAGAGAAAAAAAACGCAAAAACCACTTCCACATCAAGGAATATCAGAAAAAATTATGTTTTCCACTCCACCATAATGTAGTCTTACCAACTGGCAGTACTGGTAGTGCTGGTAGTTCATTTTGGGGTTCGTATTTTATTCATAATGAAAACGAAATCAACTGATCAATTCGAATATAAACTATATGAACGACGATAAATAAACTGTGATGGGGTAGCTGGGGTTGGAATGTATAATTTTCTTTTTTTCCCCCCGCAGTACAATATTATGAATTGAATGATTACTGGTAAGGTTTACAAAATGGAACAAAAGACGTCGATCGTTCGGTCTACAGACGTTTAATAGATGTAAATCCGTTCTGTTCGCTAACTGCAAACAATTCGATATTTTACGAAAATAATAAAAGGTTTTTGCTTGACACACAAACACGGTGTGTGTTTATTTTGTTGTGATTGATGTGCAAACATTTTAAGCTTCAAACTGGGAAACTGTATGGATTCAGATTCCGTTCTGAGAGGAACTATCAAGTAAGTTGAACTGATAGCAACACTTAACATCCTTCTGATGTGAGCCAACTTTTACACAAACCAATATATTGCGGTGACTCTATCCGAATATCAATAAACTAAATGGACAAAGTAATTAGGAATATTATTGACAAAACATATCAAATCGAAAAGCCGTATCACATTGGGGTAACTAGAGAGACTCGCTTAGAGCAATGGATTGGAATACTTTCGCCGCACTAGGTCACGAATTTTTTTGCTTGAAATTGTTTTTCCTTTTTTAATTTAAATGTTTGCTCAACGCAGTGTGCGTCTACGGAGATACTTTAATCGGCAAATTTTTGTTTTGTTTTTTGGTTGCTTCGTTGAGTAGAATACCTTACGTTTCTACCGAATAATTTGGTCATCCACTCAGGGGATTATATCCTTCGCCTCCGGCTCGAGCTTCCCCTTCGTAAATAACCAAATTATCCCGTCATAGATGCGTAATGTACTTTTCTGTTTCTGAGGATTGCTCAGCCACCTTGTTGAATGCATCAGTTGCAACAGACTCGTTTTTGTATCAGCTATTCTTTTAGCCATCATTACGAGACTTCCACTCCTCAACCCCGCTTTTTCTTTACGGCCTTCTGTACTTCTCTTCTCTGGAAACTGTTTGCAAAATTTACTTGTTTCTTGACTCGTACACAAAAAAGTTTTCGCCTTTATTCCATGTTAGCTAATTGTAGATTGAAATGAATTGAGCGAGTCGTTTGTGTTTTTACTGCTCAAATATCATATTTTCCAATTTTACGACTACCAAGCCATGCGAGGCATCATTTTAAAGCTGAAATCAGCCTCTATCAGGGCACACACTCACCGAAGAATTAACATTCACCAGGTGTGAGGTATCACCTTTTGAAGTTCATCAAAATTTAACGACATTGGCCCGAAAATTCTTTCTGTTATTTTTCAACAGTGGTTGAACACATGTTAGATGTCTGTATATGCCCCACGTCTCCTCGACATTACCTATCCAACGAACCCACTCGCATGTATTTCCAGCGTCTATAGCGGGAGTTATTCAAAGACAAAAACTGCCTATTTTCGACCTTTGAACTTATCTGACCACTCGCCAAGCTGACATGAAAATAAATGGACACCTGTTCTGAACTATTCAGGCTCAGGGCTACAAACAGCATTCTCGAAGTTTCAGCTGAGTGAAGAAATTAACTAATTTCTCGCCTGCGTTGTGAAAATGTTTTTTTCTATCACGAACGTGATTTATCGCACATTTGACTATTTCCAACAAACCAACTGGGTGACGCTTAACTCTAATATTATTTGGATTGTTCGAGCTAGCACTGTTACAGGAGTTTCTGCAACATTCAACTGCATTGTGATGCAACACTCAATTGTCGGCCCACTTTGTGTAGAAAAAAACCCCACTTGTCTCCACATTTAATTTTTGAAATAAGTTTGGAAAGGCACTACTATTTGGCGATGTACAGGCTAAAGGTATATCGTATCGGTCGTTTGAAACGCTTCATCCAAAAACTTTTTGAATGATATTCGAGAGCGATGAATGCAAACCGCATTTTGTTTCACTGTAGAATCTACAGAAACAAAATGTACAGTGAAAATGCAGGTCATTATCCAGCAAGGCACCAGCCATTGATATTGGATCGTACGACGTTTTTGTCGATGTTTATTGTTTAAAGTTTGTTCTGATGAAATTGGCGTTGAGCTGGAACTTATACTGCTTCTAGATTTTAATTAATGCGAATTTATTTCCAATCTGTGAACTGCCAAATTTATTTCAATAACTTTAACTTGTTGAATAAAGAGACAAAAATATCTTGTTAAGGAGTCAGTCCACCTGAGGGTTTCGACTTGTATCTAGTTCATATCAATGCTGTTTTGGCAATGAAAAACGTTACCTAATCAATCTTAATTTCAATAATAATAATTCAGAGAGCATTTGTTCAGTGATGAATAAGTTCTTGGATAATTCGTACAATTATGGTCACCAGTACATCGGTAAACGAGGACATCAGAGAACTGTATTGATTCAATCTGGGTCTGGTCAGTAATTGAATCAATACAGTTCCCTAGTTTGACGTCTAAAATATTAAGTGATTCATATTTAAAACAAGACTTCACCTCTGTTATTATATTATATACTGTTACGGAAGACTTAACATCTGTTATCGACCAGAACGACAAAAAAAATATGAAAATATCAGGGCCATTTTGGACTTATATAGCGAGCAGCCTACTTCCAAAACGTATTTATAATTCATTAAACACTAGTGACGCAATTTCTCTGATTTTTTTTTAATTAGACACGCGTTGTGCTCGGTTATATAACGCGGCCCCTTCAGCGATACCAGTTATTTATAGTAGATTAGTCGGCAAGCCTCGACTATTCCCCTTATATGATGATATACTGCTTTACTGCATGAGCGAAAACGAGACAACAACAAATGACTGCTTTGACAGCAAATGAATACGTTTGACTTAGCGCTCTAGTGAAGTAATTATCTGTCAAAGCAAATCGTGAATGCAATAAAAGTAATTAACTGCTTGCGCCCATGCGAAAGTTGAACATTGCGTAGCAATATGTCAGCCGCGATAAAGATCCATTACTCGATGAGGCCACAGATCATTACATTTACATTACATCCGACCAATCGAAGCAAATTCAATCCAATATCCAAGTAGAACAAAATAGTCAGTTGAAGTGGGAATGTTTAGTGAATTAAAGACAAAATGGATGATGACAGCACGTTTTGTGAATAAACATCTCATATGTTCAAAAAATGGAAGTGAAAGATTTCAAATCAACATTCGGAAAATGTTTTGATCAGAGGAAGTAGTGGAACTCGTAATAGACCAGATGAAAATACAAGTGATACGCATGCCGCCTGTAACAGGTTCAACAGTTTGATCCAACGTTTACAAGCGAGTCTTTAAGAAGATGCATAAGAATCTCAGACATAAGCTTGTAGTTTTTCGCTTTCATGTTCAACATGACCCAAATGCATCTTGATGGATGGCAGGATGTAGTAGAGAAATCATTGTGAATCTCAAAATCTCACATCGATTACCTCTATAGCTGTCAGAATTTTAAGAATTTTCACTTTGCCATACCGGACGGCACATCAGCAAAAAACAACAGCACCGAGTACTTCGCGCCAGACTACTTTCAATATTATTTCTAAAATTTATGATTGAATCGAACAAAATGAATAGCTCGGTCTCTTTCAGTAATGATTTTGTTTTACATTTTCATTTTGAATGAAAAATCGAGCAGGTTAGTTTAAGTATGTGATGTTTGTTCCAGGGAATGTAATAGGTCAAAAATGCGTCGTTTATAATTAATTATAAAATTGTACGCTGAACGTATACATTTTATATCCAATCGATAAAACATTTTCCATTGAATTAATCAAAACTGAAAACAGCGTTTTTCGTACATTTCATCTCTATCACCATAATATTGGTGATTCCACGGTCACCAAAGAGTTACATCCATAAATTTCCATAAATCTCGTCCTCTTTGAACGGAGGGAAGGGGGGTACGATGAACGTGAGACTTGCGTGTTATACGGTATAGGGAAAATGCGTACAAGAGGTGAAGGAGTGTCTGAAAATCTGCAAAAAGTTGGGACAGGATTCATGGATGGTCCCAGACTCAGACTTCACATACAGAGTTGGGATACTCAAGTACCCCTTCAACCCTTGTCCACTACCGCAGGTTTGAAGGGTTTCTTGAGCTCTTGTCCGACCCCAGTCAGAACATTTTTATACAAACGTTAGGATTAATCAATCTTCAATCTCTGTCGAATTGATTCCTCTTACGGTTCTCGTTCATTCCAGTTTGCTGTAACCAGTTAGCTGGATATGGATTCCTCTAACGGCTTACCGCCAACAGCGATGGGACACTGTGACTCAACATGTTAGCACTTATATGTTACAGTGTGTTACTGGTGACAACTAACAGCGACTCGACTGCCAGCTGCCTCGCCTTTGCTCTACTCGATCATGCCTTTAAATTACCTGAATGCTGCTACCCTCATTGATCGTTTCATCGTGGCACATTATGATGCCTATCCGTTTCATGTTGTCAGATTAAAATTC
>JANTFA010148384.1:0-11427 GCA_026413405.1 Phytosciara flavipes | reverse complement strand
ACCTTCCTCTTTGAATGATACCACTTACCGATCTCCACCTGAGTATTCTACCAGAAGGGTGAGTTGGTGATGTATGATCTGAATTGGATCTGTTCCGAGCATTAGTTTGGAAGGTTGTGTTCACTACTGTTTTCGGTGACCTAAGAAAATGGTCGACAGCCGACATTCTTTTTGTATTTTCACCTTTTTCTCAAGTAAATTTCAACAGATTTTCGAAAATCTTTTTTTCTATTTGAAAAGTAATGAAAACCGTGAAGCGGTAGAGTTGTTCGGTGAACTGGGTGTATGGCTCGAGAAGGAAGCCTGTCAAGAACCGATTACATCTGTTATCGAAAAAGCGTCCGGCCAATTTAATCTTTTATGACAAAATACATGTTCAAAGAATTGAAGTACGAGATTTGAAATCGATATTTTGAAAATGCTGTGATAAAAGGAAGTAATAGACCAAACAGAAGTATTGTTGTCGTTTGTGTTGGATTCATTTTCATTGATTAGTTTGCCTCTCGTTAAAGTATAGCCAAGGCAGTTAAGTAAGTAGAAGGCCTAGTATAACGATTCGGCGATTAGTAAAAAAAAAATAATTGGATTTCCGGTGCGAACGAACGTCCAATGAAACGTCGACTCGATCACATCGCTCAGAGAAGATTGATATTCAACAAGAGCGTTACGTCAATCGTTAAGACTGACTTGCTTTGAAAGATGGCGTAGTCCAAAAGATCAAGGTTTAGGAGTTACACATTTTTAAAATTACACTGCAAGTAACGATTTCAGTTCCTCCGTTAGAAAGAGGACGACATAAGCAGTTTCTAAGCGGAGACGTTAAAGGAGTCAGTGCTCATGGACCTTCAATATGCTCATCATTTTTATTTATGGGTTCGAAAGTTACTTGTTGCACTCATCAGAGGGAACATGGAAACTTACTGTGAGCTCGGAAGTATGCCATGTTCATTTACATTACTGAGCATGACAAGTTGAAAAGTCTCGTTTCCATGAAAACTTTGTTGATCCGAGACGAAGCCGAGACATGACTTTTCTTTTTTTAACGATTTAAGTAGCGGACCTTAGTGAAATTTGATGAAACGTAAGACTCGTATAAAAATGAAAATCATGCGGTTTTTCAAGATTCAACAAACTTCACAACAAAACTTGACTTTTTAACGTTGTGTCTCTTGTCGTGTAAATAACTATTAGACAAACGAAATACTTTTTCGAATAAAATTTGTTAGCAACTTCCTATCGCTTCAACCTTCATAAATATGCATTTTATTGCTACTGCATAATGAAATATTTTAATTTTTTGTTAATTGCGTTTCTTTCAATAACATTACCATGTGGAGCGAACGGTACAAAATAGGAACGATTATACAACACATTCGCTCGTCATTAATGCTTTTAATTGAAAGTACAATCTGAAATTGGAGTAAGTCGTAAAAAAAACCATTTTCTCTTAGCTTAGCTTATAGGCCTCATTTGTGAGCTCAGTCTGGCGTATTTCATCTAATTCTAATTGATTAACTCTTTTCTTTGCATAACATGAAATGCACACATTAAATTGCGAAAGATACGTGTGCATAACGTGCGGTGTTCATATGCTATGCATGAACCATATTTGAAAAGTGAGCCAATAAATAAATTGAAAATTGTTGAGGCATGTTAAAGAGTAAGATAAAAATGCTATTCCCATTAAATGCTGGCGAGTCTCATTATATTTGTTGAGTGTTATTCAATGTATCTGAAAGACCTCTGTAACCGTTCATAGTGTTATATGAAAATTCATTGAGAACACGAAGAATTGTAGCAATAGAAAATTTAAATTACAACGATGCGATGGGGTTTTTTTTCTGAATAGGCGGAAATGTCTAACATACGAAAGCATAATATCGGTTAGTCATCTGTTATCGACTGCAGTGATTTGTATCGGACACCACAGGACACTGACTGTAATAAAATACACGCGACTAAAAGTGAATTAACGCATTTATTGATTACATTGCAAAAAAATGTTTGTTAATTGGCACACTAATGTGTAAGTTACGAATCCAGAAGCACACTGCCTTGATTCTAAATCAACCACGTCAGGATCATGGGAAATCCAAGTTTGGAAATGAATGGGAATTCTATTAGTGTTGCAAAACAACACTTTTCGGGCGATTCAGGATCAGGAGGAAGATCCACTCATATAGGCTCACCGGATATTCATGGCATCAGTAACAATTTGAAAAGCAGTGAATTAGGAAAGCATAAAAAATGTTCAATCTGTGACTGATATGAATAAAGGTTATATAGTGTCAATGAGTGTAATTCCAAAGGAAATAAACTCAGCAAAAATGCTCGATAAATGTTGAAATACTGAAACAGTCTGATCTATTACTTCTTTTGATAAATATTGATTTGTAATCTTTTACTTTAATGCTTTGAACATACATTTCGGTATATAAGGACAGTTTAGCCAAAGATTGTCGCTCATTTTATTTGTCGTAGTTATCGTTAACATATGAAATGTTTTATTAGACACTTTACTGTAACGATGAAACGAGAATGATCCCACTACTTGCTACTCGAATATTTACAGTTTTTGACTATTTGCCACCTGTTCGTTTTAGACCAAAGTCGAAAATGGTTTAACGTATTCTTGGGTTTCTTTTAGACCGATTTATTTTGCGCTCCATCGAATGTCCGCAGCCATTTTAGTCGGTATTCGGTATAAAATATTTTATAAGATCTGCTGACGAAGCTGACTTTAACTTTCGTTTAATGCTTGTTTCTCACTTACAAAGAAACCACGATTCATTTGTATCTTTTAGATTTTGTAAAAGATTGCAGTCGCTATTGAGCTATTGACCAGAGCAGCCATCTATCCCATTTACTCATTCGCTGGCCGCTGGCGGAAACTGTTTTCTGTGTATACTTTGGCTGTTTTTGAACAAATAAAATTTACGATTTTTCGGAATTTTAATTCTCTAAAATAGGCCCTGCTTCATACACTTGACTGAGAGTCAAAAGAGTTTTACGTCAGATACACAAACCTTTTTGCACGAAAATGTTTCTTATCTACTATTTGCACGAAAAATTGTTTCCATGTGCCAAAATAACATACTTCCACTTATTTACTTAACGCGTACCAATGAAGAAAAAAATAAGAAAAATTCACATTTTTTTCAACATTATTTGATCAAATGGTGGAGGAAAATATAAAAATTATTTGCAGCTCAGTATGAAAAGTATAGTGGGCTATTACGTTTAATCAGAGGGTTGCAAAGACGAACAACAATCCAGCGCTAACATATCACGCACACAACTACACAAAATTAGAACGATTGTCATCTGATGTTTTGCAAATGGACAGTTGGAATTTCGACAACCTCGACGTAAAACATCATTCTAAGAATGACGATATACGTCGATTAAAAACAACTTGTCAAAACTCCAATCCTCCATTGTTTGATATGAAATTCGACACGACGTAAGTTTCATACAAACAGAATAAGTTTGAATTTAGTGCCTACTTTGAGACGACGGCGTCGTTGTGTATCTGAACACGAATATCACACACACAAATTCAAGAAGATTTTTTTTCAAGTTGACTAGAAACTTCTAGTCCTCTGTAGTAATCCAGCTCTTCACCGACTCTGGCCAATTTGAATGGCAACCGAACAACATAGCTCACTCTGCTGTTCCGTGTATGCGTCTCTTCAAAAATTTGTTGAAAGGCCAACTCGTCAGCCGACGAAAATAAACTTTTTTGATTCGGCTGAATTGTGAATCGAAATACTCGATGCTTGACTATTGAAACCTCTGAAGTCAAACCAAAAAATTCCGATATTTGCTTTATGTGTTGCCGTCGATCACAATTGAAACTATAACATGACGGCAGCTGAACTCCGATGATATTCTTTGATGAATTTTTTATGCACACGACGATCAAAAAATTCATTGCACGGGTGGCATGTCGAAGACCACAATTGAAACAAAGAAGTGGTGACATCACCTGAGCAGAAACGGTATCCATTGATTGAATAGAAATACTCGCAAGCATAATGTGGATGAAGCTCGTATGCACTGCCGCTATCGAACACTGAAAAGCAGACCCAAATTCAACTATTGCAGATGTTTGTGCCATTGAAACCTTGTGCATTGATCTTTTGTTAGCCAACGCCATTTTGTTTTTTCCACGCTTCCCGTCTTCCTTTTTTCCACAAAGATAAAATTTGGCATAAAATCGTATGCCTTTTTTGAAAGTTTGTCAAATAATGTCTTTCTGATGACGAAAGTAGAATCGTTCGATTCTTTCCTTTGACACACAAAATAAACTGATCACAAAAACGATTTCATTGTCTTTGAATATGATTTTATAGTCTTTGAACGCGAATTCTTTTCGCAACTTATCGCTTGAAAAACCAAACTATTCAAATGTAATTCGTGAATAACGCGAAATAAACTTTAACACCAGCAACCGACATCCCGGTTGAGCCCCCAAATGTCTAGGGTATTTGATACGGGGATCTTAATTTACGAATAAATAAACCGGTGCTTCTTGTTCAACGTTATAATTCCAACTGATTAGAGATATCACACATAACAATTCAGATAACAATGCAACTCGATTCTAATTATTGACTCTTTGACTCTACCGATTATACATTCAAACAAAGTGTTCAGAGTATTCTGAACACTGTTTGACATTGCAAATCTAGATATTTTCAGATCGATGCGTTTAATCCATCCATTAGTATCGCCCGTCCGCTCTTCTATCTGTGCATCGTATAACTTGAGTAGTGCTTTCAAACTTTCGTGGACTTGATTCGTTAACTATGACACTACAAAGCGACACGACGTTCTTCGTTCTTTTTTCTTCTAAAAGCGCCCATTTTTGTTCACGCAGCCAGACCACTTCAAAATTTGAATTTTGAGTGAATCAATGAATGAACAAATGAATTGAAAAGTAAATTCAACGCTCTCTAGTATGAAAGTCTATAGTAAACGCTGCGAATGCGAAGACATTTGGCGTTTATCTTTAAGTTTTGAGCAGACTTATACGGTGTCAATATCAACCGACTTCAAAACTCAAAAAGGACAATAGTCTTGTGCGAAAAATTGGAAATTGGTCAGAGAAAATTTCAAAAATGATGAAGTATACGCTTTTGCCAGACCCTCCCGTTAGTTACAGTTCCCATCCAAACTCTAAAAAGAGCACATGCACTCTTTTCCGATACTGCGACTAATTTTCACTAGCTTTAGCTAGCCCGCCACTATTTCATAAATTGTGTACTCTTTTGTACTCTATTAATTTGAAAGTCTGAAAGAGAGAGAAAAAATTTAAAACAAATTTTCGCTGCGTAACTTATACAAATTCCTTTTCCTTCCAAAGTGACTAACGTATTTTGAATATTGTGTCAATTATAGAACTACACTCAAGAGTTGACATTGTGACATATCTCTAGTGTAACTCTACGTCAGTCAATGAAACCATACTCTGAGCTTCTGCTGGTGGAAGACCTTTTGCTGACTTTTCCTTAAAATGAAAGCTCTCGAGACATCGCTCAAAATTAGAATTTCTACTAACTCTCGAGTCTTCTAATGAAGCTTGTTGGTCCGACGAGACGACTTGCGAAAGAGATACACTAGTCCGGCGAGAGAAGCAGTGGATTCAGCTGACCAAAACTTGCTAGTTTTCTCTTTTATTGAAAATATTTTCAACCATTTAAAGTCTTAAAAGTACACTTTAGTACCTTTTCATGCTCCGAAAACCGTACTCTTTTGAACTTTTATTTTGACATGTAAATGTACTCTATTCGAAATTTTGAAAATGAGAACCCTACCGTTAGTGAATGACCCCTTAGTGTATTCAATATACTTCGAATAGTTTTCGGTTTGATAAACTAAAGCTGAACAAATATCTTAACTATACATCTCGTAGAATTGACATTGACAAAACGATAATTTTCTAGACACGTACTCCATCTCGAAGTTTATGTATTTGACAGTTTTTGGGTGTTATAAAAGGCAATTGAAACTCCGCGATTCAGTCAGTTTACTTCTACGTCACTATGAAGATCTTCATACTAGTTCTCGCTGTCGTGATAATTGCTTGTGTAAGTTTTGTCTGCGACTTTTTATTTTATTTTTACTAAATAAATCGCAATTTAGGTAACAAGTTCACTATGTCAGGCGTCGGAGTCGGAACCACAGCGTGATTTAGTTAGATCTGAAGCTGTCAACCGTTCAATACAACCATCAAAATCAACAACTGAACCAACAATTCAAATAGGGTCTTCTAGGACTGCAAGGTCTCCTAAGACTACTAGAAAGCCAAAAAAACCAAAAAAACCTAAGAAACCTAGAAAACGTACAACGACTAAAAGCCCAACAAGCCAGTGACAACTATGACATCACGACCAATGCCACCAGTACCACTAGAAATGTCACTTCAATGCGGTAGCTTTACGATTAACTTACCTGAACTAGGTAGCAGCTAGTATTATACTAACGGGGCATACAAAACCAGTTGCCGCTTTACAAAAGTTCAAACTCAATGTACTAAACAATTCACACAATTAATCAATAAATCGTTGAAGCAAAGAAAATTCTTTTCTGAATTGAAAACTAGTTTCGAGTCTTCCAAAGGGACGACGGCGTCGTTGTGTATCTGAACACGAATATCAAACACACAAATTCAAAAAGATTTTTTTTCAAGTTGCTGTTTGACATTGCAAATCTAGATATTTTCAGATCGATGCGTTTAATCCATCCATTAGTATCGCCCGTCCGCTCTTCTATCTGTGCATCGTATAACTTGAGTAGTGCTTTCAAACTTTCGTGAACTTGATTCGTTAACTATAACACTACAAAGCGACACGACGTTCCTCGTTCTTTTTTCTTCTAAAAGCGCCCATTTTTGTTCACGCAGTCAGACCACTTCAAAATTTGAATTTTGAGTGAATCAATGAATGAACAAATGAATTGAAAAGTAAATTCAACAAGTCTATAGTATACAACGCTGCGATTGCGAAGACATTTGGCGTTTCTCTTTGAATTTTGAGCGAACTAACGGTGTCAATATCAACCGAGTTCAAACCCCAAAAGAGACAATATCACGGTCCTGTGCGAAAAATTGGAAATTGCTCAGAGAAAATTTCAAAAACGATGAAGTATACGCTTTTGCCAGACCCTCCCGTTAGAGTTAGTGAGTGACCCCTTAGTGTATTCAATGTAATTTGAATTGTTTTCGGTTTGATAAAATAAAGCTGAACAAATATCTTAACTATACATCTCGTAGAGTTGACATTGAAAAAACGATCATTTTCTAGACACGTACTTCATCTCGAATGTGTTTAACAGTTTTTGGATGTTATAAAAGGCAATTGAAACTCCGCGATTCAGTCAGTTAACTTCTACGCCACTATGAAGATCTTAATACTAGTTCTCGCTGTCTTGATAATTTCTTGTGTAAGTTTTGTCTGCGACTTTTTGTTTTATTTTTACTAACTATATCGAAATTTAGGTAACAAGTTCACTATGTCAGGCGGTAGAGTCGAAACCACAGCGTGATTTAGTTGGATGTGTCGGATCAACAACTGAACCAACTATTCAAATAGGGTCTTCTAGGACTGCAAGGTCTCCTAAGACTACTAAAAGGCCAAAAAAGCCAAAAAGAACTAAAAAACCTAAAACACGTACAACGACTACAAGCCCGACAAGCCAGTGACAACTATGCCTTCACTACCAATGCCACCAGTACCACTAGAAATGTCACTTCAATGCGGTAGCTTTACGATTAACTTACCTGAACTAAGTATCAGCTAGTATTATACTGACGGGGCTGATAAAACCATTTGCCGCTTTACAAAATTTCAAACTCAATACTAAACAATTCACACAATTAATCAATAAATCGTTGAAGCAAAGAAAATTCTTTTTCTGAATTGAAAACTAGTTTCGAGTCTTCGATTTCCAAAGAAGAGGTTAAAGATCTGGTAACTAGCTTAGCTATAGACCAGTTAGTGACGCATTTCAGCAACGCTAATGTCTCAGCATCGAAGGCATCGATGAGTATTTGGTTTTCAACAAGTTTTTTCATGAGATCCACTGAAGCTAATCTTATGGAATATGTGTTAACTGTTGATGGAGGCGGATGCTCGAGTTGCATACATATGAGCTGATAGAGCTTTATTCGAGAAAATTTTACTTCGAGCTTTTAATGACAAGAGATACGTTAAAATGGCTCGTAACAAGCAAAATCAATCACATATTCGTTGTTGCAAACTGAGATTCCATGGGCTGAGTTTACAATTTTCAGTCTTATTTTGTTATTTTCTGTCTTTTTCTGAAAGAGCAACTCAACGTTGAGGATGATTTTAGTAGATAAAAAAGATGAAGTGACGCAGTTAATGTGAATTTTTCACTATCTACGAGTTAAGTCATCCAGCTCACGCCAATTAAGGGTAATAGCTATCAGAAAAAAAACCCTCAAAGGGTAAATGTGACGTAAGCCCTTGTGCATTACTTCCAAAGGACATATAGACATTGGACAAGTATAATTACCGGTTATTTTCTACTACTTCCCTGAGCGGTTAATAGAAAATCTTGTACTTCATTAGTGTTAATTTTACTACAGAATACAACATTCCCCAAAGCGTATTGCTATTTTTGTCGATGCTTTCATGACATGACCGCCCTTGTTGGATAGTTTTCAATCCTATTGAACTACCTATACTCTACAGTAGCCCTGGGCCATATTATAAATAAGATTAATGAATAACCCTTTATTATTCCATATTTTCATTCGATTACTCGTTTAAAGGCACAAACTCATTAGCCCCGTACGAAGGGCTATTAGGATTGATATACCGTTTGTAACAATTCGAGTTGGGGCCTGGGAGCATCAGCAGTTTGGGCATTTTCAAGTGTAAATGGGTGAACAATGTTTTGTTTTTCAAATCCTTTATTCCATTTTACATATTATATTGAAAAACTACCTGGACATTTTTTGTTCCGTCCGTTTTTTAAGAATCTATATATGACTTCTGTCAAGGGACCTGACCAGGTTTGTAGCTGGTTGAAGTCAGCCAGATGCCAATCCCATTCGTTTGTTTTCTGGATCTATGTAAGCAGCGTCATCCTGGGAAAAATCAACTGAGTTTAATTCTTTCGGATTCAATGACAAAAATCCTTACCAGATCTGACTCCTCAGTTAAAGTTTCTAACGATGTACTATAAACCCATGGGTAAACTGGCGTCTTTTTTAATAGAAATATTACATTGGCTTCAGTGATCCCGAGAAGTCGTTTTGCAAATGTTTCCCTATTTCTTGTAAAGTTTTCAGTATTTCGGTTGTATTCGGCCTACAAATTTCAAAGTAAATAACAAAATCCGAATAGAGCATACCACTTTCGATGAAATGTTCATAACACTCACCCGATATCTATCATAAAGTGTCGACACTACAGTGTCGTTCGCTAGAATCCCTTCCAATTCGTGATACAAGGCATATCCATCTAGTGGATTGCAGCGTATTACGTTGATATCGTCAGGGAAAACATTCTTAGCTCCAAAAAATTTATTCCATTCAGCTGGAAAGACGGGACAGGGATTCGGTAGTAACTTTCACATTGATCAAATGAAATCGAATTTGAAGAAACTTACTCATTATTCGAAGTTTTTTCATTGCTTGTTCTGTAATTAATTAAATTACCAAATCGTTGTATTGCTTCGAGTAGAGAAAATTTGTTGAAAATTCCTTTGCAGCAAATTTGGTCCAATCAAAGCAGTACAAAGATTTGGTAATAAAGCTTACGTATTTTATCCTCAACTACTTCTCTACACCAGCCACTTGTCAATGATACCATTGAAGCCATCAAAACAATTTTGACCATTGGCAATAACATGTTAAACCGAATCTTATTGAAGAATTTTTCTTACTATTTAGTACAATGAGACGTTGTAGTGTTAATAACACTGTGCTATACCAATATTAAATTAAGACTTTTTATACAAAATTTGCTTGTTATAGTAATGCAGTGAAACAAATCAATTTGAATCTATAGATTGAAAACTTTACAGTTTGAATTGGCAACATTTCCGTGTCACGGAATTGCGGGAGTGGTAAATTAGAAGAAATGTGGCAAATGTGACGCAATTAAGCTAGCAACAGCCGAAAAAAATTAAGACTTGAAAAATTCATAAATTATACAAAAATGCTGAGAGATCTCATTTTCATTTGTCGTTATCGTCATATTTCAATACTTCACTCCAACTAAATATTTGGTATCGGCTCAGCCACACACAGCTGAGCTACAAGGAAAAGAATGAGTCAAACCCACAAAAATCGGGTCGGTCTTCTGGTATACATAATCTCACAGCTCGATTTAATGACAATTTATTAACTTTTTAAACTGAAATAAGTGAAAATTCTAGAAAAGCAAATCGTGGCTTACTTCGTACAACGCAATAGGACATTTTAGAAGAAGAATACTCAGAATCCGGGTTGCCGTTTCTGAGAATTATGTGTTTGAAAATTTGTTGTGTCAAAATTCGTATGACAAAACTGGAACATAAAATTTACAGCAACAACAGACCTGAGCTCCAGTTTTCTTATCCTAGAACCGTCTATTGCCTCGCACGAAGTAAGCCACGTTTTGCGGTTTGAGAATTTTCACTTATTTCGGTTAGTAAATTGATTAAATCCAATGTGAGGTTATGTGTAACAGAAGACCGCCTTAATTTGTCCGAAAATCACCTTCTGTTCAAATTACGTTAAATATTATCGTCGTACCAATTACATCGACTGACAATATACACCTATCATGAGAATAATTAACCATTCCCGCAACTCCCTGTTCAAATATTAATTAGTTTTGATGTTTCAAATACTTGTTGCTAAATGAGAAAAAAATGAATTAGCAAATTCAGCCAACTGAAATATGAAAACTAATTAATATTTGAAAAATGATTGTACGCATGCCTTGCGAAAACTCACATCGAGTCCCAAAAAAACCCTATTTCAATACTAATTTATGTAATTTATTGGTCCTACGAGTCTGGTCATATTTTTGTGCATGTACACATCTAGCGAATCATAAACGGAAATGTAACTTCACAGTAAATGAAGCTACGGTATCGTTTTATCACCAGACGTGCTATCAAACGCGGGACGTGGATACGCTAGTGGAGATCGTAGATAACAAACTGACCATTGACGTATATCGCAAGCCGTCCAGCACTATGAGACGCATCACCAGCGATTCGCACCACGATATGAAACATAAGTTAGCTAATTTCATGGCAAATTTACCGTTTTCAGAAGACAAGATAAATAAAGAAATCAGGAAGATAATCGAAATTGGAGAAGTCTAGTTGTATCGCGTGATGGTACGCTTTACCAAGTGCCCGCATGAGCAAAGGCGGGTCTAGTGATGAAGTGGATGAAAG